>CAHIKZ030000247.1:195000-320000 GCA_903632075.3 Acanthosepion pharaonis | reverse complement strand
CTGACAAACTTCACTTTTCAAGTTAGTCGCAGCCTGATTTTCAAACTAGAAGGTCGACTCATTTATTTCGTGCCCCTGACGCATACCCGGGCCGGAATATCTTAACTACTCAAAATTTCAACATATTGTGTGATTACAACTTTTCTTCAAACAACTTGTTTGAACTTACCACTGTTTTTCTACTAGAAAACGTAGAGTCTACGACACTGTCGACATCACACTTTTCCAAGACTAATTCCTCGTCTTGAAGTGAACAACATGTTTGAACCTTCCTCCATTTTCTACCAGAGTCTACGACACTGTCGTCATCATACTTTTCCAAGACTAATTCCTCGTCTTGATGCGAACAACTTGTTCGAACTTTCCTCTGTTCACTACCAGAGTCTACGACGCGGTCGTCATCACACTTTTCCAAGACTAACTCCTCGTCTTGATGCGAACAACTTGTTCGATCTTTCCTCCGTTCACTACCAGAGAACGTAGAGTTTTTCTTCACTGAAGATTGATGAACTTTTCATACACCTCTTTTGAATTCTAACCTTTACGAACCAGTTTTAAAAAAAAGATAACATTACATACACATTATTAAACCTCGCAGTGAGTATTTTTCCTTGTTGTGTATGCTTACACCTTTTGTACAAGAAGACTATTTTCCAGAACTTTCATTCTGAAGAAACTTTTCCCGCCTTAGCCATTTTGATTTTTCGTTTTGGCGCGGAACTTTAACATACTACTAGTCACTACACTATACAATTTACCTACTGGCTAAGAACAGCCTTTGCTTTTCTGATGGTCCCCACTGGGTGAGACCAAATATTTGTTATTCAAATAAAGTTCTATATTTGTCTTCCACCAGACTCGTTTTCGTCGTTTCCTCCTGGCTATCTATATTTTACTATTTTTATGCACATGATAAATGACCCTTTTCCCTCGCTAAAGATCACCCATTTATCATTTTTACTTTGTTATTGGATCCGGTAGTCGTAAGTAGTGTCTGGCACAAGGCCACCTTTTCGTAGGCCAGCACTGCATGCTACCGGGTCCTCAACACAATTATTGTTGAGAACAACGAAAGGTAGGAAGCTGTGGAGAACCATGATCATCCACTTCCTGCTGGGATATGTCACATAAAAAGACAAGTGGTAGAGAGATAGAACCTATTTTACAAGTTTTGAGAAAATGGATGGAAGAACAATATAAAGACAGGCAAAAGCCAAAGAAACACGTATTGAAGACACTAACAAAAGAAAGGATGCTGTGGAGAGCTATATATACTGAATGATGGAACAAGTACAACAAAGGTAAAGAGTGATTGTAAACGAGCAAATGCTATAACAGGCAAGAAGCTGTGGAGAACCGTTATTGCCCGTTTTCAGAAAAGACATAGTACACACAGAGAGAGAAAGGGAAAAAGAAAAAGAGTGACTGTGGTGGTTGTTTACAACAGATTTTATTTGAAACTGCTGTTCCATAGTTTATAAATGTGACATTTTTTTTTCTTGGCAGCTTTTTCCGAAAATGAAAAACTGCGTTTTTTTTCGATTTTTTTCTTCTTCTCCCAAATGGCCTCTTTTTGCCTTGGACAATGTGCTATTTGATTCGGTAATCCTTGAACGACATAAAGCCCGCTTTGTCCGGATAAAGCGAAACGAACAGATAGATGCCGAAACGAAACGCTCAGATAACTAACGTAGTAGTGAGTTGAGATACGCGATAACGACCCACAGACGCGGAAGACGTGTTTGTTTAACAGATTTCTTACACAAAGATTAGTTTTGTCGTGGAGATCTCACATCGAATTTTATTTTAACGAATAACCCAAGATGTTGCATATATTTTTGGATTTCGGCTACTTAATAGACAATGCCCAAAAGAGCCTTGCTAAAATCAGAAAGAGAAGAAAAAAAATAGAATATATGGTAAAAGAAGTTAGATATTTTCGGAAGATAGCGTCTATCAGCGCAGTGTAAAAATAAAACACAATCTTAAAAGTATTACTAAATAAAAAGTTAGTTAAGGATGAGGATAAGCTTAAATAGCGTGTTTTTAAGATAGTGATAGGGTTTACCATTGTTGGTTATTTCCGACGGGATCATCAATCTTGTAGTGACGGTATTATCGTTGTTGTTGTGATAGTGTTAAAGATATTTAACTTTGGCTAGGAAAGGTGGGATTAAGGACAATGCGTGGACGCAATGCAATTTATATTTGACGTAAATAGCAGATAGTATAAAAATACAAAACTGAACGGAATGATTTCAAAATATAACAATTAAATTTATTAATGTGTGATACATGCATACGAACTAAAAAGGTAGGACAGAGTCGTGTCCCTTTTGACTTGGTAATATTTGTACCTGAGTTCATATTAAGAAAGTTTGGAATTGTGAGTTGCGAAGTTGGTAGGAGTGATTTCAGAGTTCGTGAATGTTGGTAATTGTCTTTAACGTCTGGCCAGCAGTGACTAAGACGGGAGTTCTTGAAGGTTACATCTTGGCACTTGGTATGAGACGTGCGAGAGAGATGAATAAAAAGAAAAACTACTACTCAGAGAGTTCACACGTGTTTGGTTTATTTTATGGTCATGTACCACGTGATAGGATCCCAGGATATGAGCGGGAAAACAGATTGGTCGCGTGTAGGCGGTTTGATTGGTCAGAACTGACCAATCAACAAGCTAGATTGAAGGTGATTGACCAATGAATACTTGTTATATTTGTATGAAAGTAGGATGTTACTTACCAGATAGGAAGAGTGCATTTCCTAAAAAGAGGTAAGGCTGGTTTGTTGTAGAAGATCCCACAATATCAAGAAACGTTCTAATTTTTCTTAGCGTTTATGGTTAAATAAAAATCGACTTTTCAAATATGTGATAACAGCATTGGAGGATTTTATAAGCATTCAACAGAGCTAGTTTGACGTAAAATCAAAGTTATATCTCTGTGAGCTGATTATGTGAAGACTGAGAAATACACTTAATTAACTGAAAGAAAATCGTTTGTGACGTATTTTTTAAATTATTTTTTTCTTATTATTAAATCGTGCAATACGAAGAACAAAATAAATCTGAAAATGCCAGAGAAAAAAATATTTATTCAATCAAAACATTGCCGTCTTTCTATATTCTCTTTTGAGAATAGGTAATTCGAAAGCCAATAAATTTATAGAATTCTTAATCTTGATTTGAGTCCTTAGTTGTCTAATTTGTTTGAAAAAATTTAATCTGTATGCGAGCTATCAAGTTAATGGACAGTGTGCAATGAAGTCGCCATTATTTACTGATTTAACTAAAGTGACTTCATTTTTGCGGCTGTCATTATCACACAGCAAAACGGAATCGTAATAAAGTCATTATCATGCAGAAAAAGTACGCATTAAACTGATCGCTATTTTAGTACTGAATGCACTATTCACAACGATTTTATATATCTATTTTTTGTTTTAAAACGATTTTATTTGATTTCTTTTTTGTTTTATTATAAAACGGTTTTATATATCTATGTACATATAATTGTTTTACTCACTTTAAAGAAAGTTTTAGGCATAAAATGTTTTGTGTCGGAAACCTACCACCCCTCTTGAAGATGAACTTGTCTGCGTCTGTGAACAAAGACTTTAAATAGTGGCATGTCAGTTGACATGGAAGTTCTTAGCTGAGCTAGTTATTGACTACTCAGGCGATTTCTGTACCTTTTTACCAACCTGTTAAAACCCTTTTTATTGTTACATGTTATTTGGCGTTTGTCTCTACTAACCCCAAATCAACATCATAACAAATGAATGTATCAATTGTATAAGATTCAGGATTTGTTGTCAGATATTCATCATTTGGCTTAAATATCAACAATGTTTTTAGGTAGTGCCCGGCAGTGTGGTATCAGTTTGCCCGATGGAAAATGGGTCCCTGATGTTTATTGTATATTTTTAATCATGTGTCCTCTATTTTCGAGGTAACTACCGAAATCTATTGGAAATTAATTTGTAAGATGATGAGATTAGTTGAACCTTGTTTCTAAACTTTTATGACGATAATTTGTAGAGACATTCACTGTTGAAATAAAAGGGCCAAGAGTTTGTATTTTTTTTTTTGTATAAGGAAATAGTGAACTTGTAGCTATTTGAATCTGTTAAAACGTCGAGCAAGAAAAGTTTATTAATTTTATTTCAAATAATTTTATTAGATGTGGGCTGCGTTGTTAATAAACGTTTGATGTTAGCTCATTCTATCGAAAAATAATTTATGGGAAGATAACTTTAGTCGAGCTTTGTTTATAAAGTTATTTAGGATATCTTTTTTTATCTGTGCGAACGTTCGTTGTTGAATTTAAGGAGACAAGAGTTTGTACTTGTAATTTGGAGCTTTTTCTTCTTTTAAAAAATAAGCTTTTAACGAAGTTGTGACTATTCGAATTGATGAAAACCTCTAGGAAAGGAAGACTAATAAAAGAAAGTTAACGAGAAGAGTTCGATACTTGTTAGAGTGACTTCTGATTTTTTTGAGGGGTTGTGGGGGCTAATATAAAAATATCATCTATATAAAAATCATCTAATTTTACGTAGAGATAGATTTTCCAAAACCTAATTGTTCAAGGTGAGATATGTAATATATCGACACAATCGGACCAAGTGGAGACCTCATCACAATACCGTTTGTGGAATTCGATATTGTGTAGTATTTATCAAGCTTGTCTCGCTAGATCAAATACAGTTGAGTAGTGAGTTCAATACTAACTGGGTACTCCATATTTTTGGCCACATCTAAGCTATGCTTAAAAATCATTTTTGGGCACTTCGATGTGGTGTAATATTTAGCAACTTTATTACGCTATATCAATTAGAACTGAATAGCGAGTTCGATCCTCACTGAGTGCCTCATACTTTCGGCCTTGTGCTACATCTGAGCTAAGCTTAGAAAATCATTAGGGCACATCGACCTGGTGTAAAGATTAGCAAGCTTGTCTTCCTAGATCAATTACGACTGAAGAGTGAGTTCGATCCTCACTGCGTGCTCAATACTTTCAGCCTTGTGCCACATATTAGCCACGCTTAGTAAATCACTGGACAGTTCTACGTGTTATATTGATTAGCAATCTTGATAGTGATAGTAAAGAATGTTTATAAGTGTACTGTGATATTATGTCGATAGTTTGTAAAAAATTTGAGAAATTCATAAACTGAATTAATGCTTTTATTTTTTGATAATGTCATGTATGGACATCCGTATTTACAAAAATCGGCACATCTATACACACACACAAATTAAAAATCCTCTTTTAAAATATTGGAGGTCGATGAAATGTAATAAGATTTTCTGTTTATGTAAATATAGTTTTTACTTAATATTTTATTTTACGATTCGGAGCAGATTTTCGATAACTTGGAATCTTATTTTACGAAATAAATTGTTGATTTAAATTGTCCAAGGTGTTCTACGTTTAACTAATATAGACATTAATCAATACAAAAATGAATTTCTCGAAAGTTTACCATTCGCCCATGCTTAGAATATCGCTGTCATATATGGTCTGGTGCTCCTGCTATATATTTAGTGATCCTTGATAAAGTCGGAAGAAAAATCAGCAACATTATTGGCCCTGACCTGGCATCTCGGCTTCAGTCGCTTTCTCGCCGCCATAATGTTGCCTCCCTGTAGCTTTTCTATAAATACTTTCATGGTAAATGTTCGGATGAGCTCTTCATTATGAAAGCTAGACTTTATAACTATAAGCACAGTACTAGGTCTCATCGATATACAGTTGAGTTGGCTAGATGTAACCGTAAGTTCTATGCTAACAGTTTCTTCTCTCGCTCTTCTAGCTTGTGGAACTCCCTTCCGGCTCCATGCTCTCCAGCCAACTTTAATCTTCAAAAATTGAAATGCAATGTCAATCGCTATCTACGGTCTTCCTGAATGATCTTCTATTGCTCTCGCGCCTTAATAATATTTCTGTTTTCTAATTCTCTCACACCCAGTAACCCTCTTGTATCTTAGTGGCTTTACTGCCTTGCTTGGGGTAAATTCGATTAAAAAATAACGAATAACAAATGCTTCACTAAAATTTCTAAATCCGGCAAAAAAATTATTTTATTTTTTGTGAGTTTTCCAATGAATCAAGACAAACACAGTTGTAGAGGAAAATACTGGTAATTCATATCAATGTGTTTTCACAATATCAAAAATAGTCCAACGGTTTAAGCTTATACTAATGACTTTGACGCTCTGTCTTCACCACTTCAGTCCATTACAAAAAAAACTAATCTTTGCCTCTTCAAAAAAAAAAAATTTGAACGTTAATAAAAAAAAATATAATTTAATAATCAAAAAATCCTTTTTTCTTTTCTCTTAATAATAATAATGAAGATTTTGACAATAAAATTTCGTTTCCATTAAATTTGGGGCATTTTTTCATCATGGTATGCTCATATTTTAGCTAATCTGTGGAGGTACCTTGTTTTAAGCAATTTTCGAGCAAATGACATTAACGCTTATGGACCAGACCTCGATATTTGGAATCTCGTAATGGGTTTCTTCAAACATCGAGAAAATCGCTGAAAATAACTGCGATAAAATAAAATAAAAATAATGAAGTGGTTAAAATTTGAATGTCAGCATAGTAGTCTTTCCCTGAAATCCCGAACTTGTCCAAGTATAGGTCGATAACACCTACACCTTGAGTAGATGATCACACTTGTGCAGTGGTTCTCAAAAGTAGGAAGGGAATCTTTTAATTTTTCATGTTTTTTATTTACTGAATTTTGTTTATTAAATTACAATATCTTGATATTCTGTTGAACTTTTTGTTTATTGAAATATACTTCAGTTTATTTATTTAATAATTAAGACAGGATTACTGTACATATATTCAAGTTTTAAAATCCATTAACATTTTCTATTGCTATTCACTTTATGAAAATCCTGTATAAAAATAATCCAAGTGAATGTATATGTCCTCATATGAAGAAGAAGAACGAAGATTTTCAATGATATATGAATATTATTTGGAATGCCCTTTTTGAATTGGACAATCATGGAAAGAGTGGGGAATGACATTGTTGCTTATGGTGAAAGGGTCAGTTAGTTATGTGCCATACGTGATACACACTTAGGCAATCATGTATCTTTCGATACATGACTGACGAAGCAGATTTTTTTTTCTGCGGTAGGTTGCCATTTCTTTCTGTGGTAGGCCAGTTGCCATCCAAGAATCTAGAACACGGTCTGTCCTGCTATTTCCCATAGCGGGGTGGGGGAGGAGAAGAGGATTCACACCTTTCCCAAGGGTATTAGCACGTAAGTGAATCTAATGGATTCGACTGGAATTCGAACTCGGCTTTCCGATTTTTCAATCCGAACCGCTATCCATCACCGTGCCTCCTTGAAAAGGTGCGTTGCGCAAAACTAGTTGAGAACCGCTGATTTAGACCTTCCTTAGGACGCGACACTTATCCGAATCGAAAACGATTTATTTTTATCATCTTAGAAGAGGTGTCTCGTGAAATACATCCAAATTATACCATGTTAAAACATTAGTAAGAACTAACATAGTGTGTAAATCACCCTCTCGAGTGATTTGTAATACACTACCTATCATCTCTCAGTTGCATTTCTGTCCTTCGGCAGAGTGCACTCAGGGGCGATTCCGTCAAAGGACAGAGTCGCAAGCGAGGCAAATTATACTGAGTGATGCCCAGCCCTGGGGAACAACTGCCCGAACCCGTGACTTCTCATTGCACCAGAGAGAGGGATCGGTGCACGCACCGAGGCCAGCGCAAACGACGGTTGCGGGGGCTGCGGGCAATTTTTGTCCCTGGCCCGGGTGTTCGCGCTCGGGTCCCCGCCTTAAAAAAGACGTTGTGTCACAACTCGTCTTAGTGGGGAGACGGAGTAAATACCTCGTATGTAATTTACATTTTGTCATCTCTCAGTTGTCTTCGGGTATTGTGCACCCAGGGGCGGCTCTGTCAAAGGACAGAGTCGCAACTAAGGTAAATTATACTGAGAGGTGCCCAGCCCTGGAGAACAGTTGCCCGAGGCCGCGCCCTCCCATTGCGTAAGAGAGAGGGATCGGTGCTCACACCGAGGCCAGCGCAACCGACTGTTGCGGTGGCTGCGGGCAATTTTTGTTCCTGGCCCGGGTGTTCGCACTCGGGTCCCCGCCTTAAAAAAGACGTTGTGTCACAACTCGTCTTTGTGGAGACACAGGGTAAATACCTAGAAGAGGTGTCTTGTTTATAATAATGTAAAACTGATTCTAGACCTTTACAGAGTTATTGGACTTATGCTAAGTCGCTTAGCTATTATTTAAAAATGTTAAATTTGAAACAGTAAGAACATCATTGATAGCTGCATAGTTTTTTTTTATTTTAAAATTTTGCTTTTAATCCTTTTTTCTAACTTTTATTGTAAGGAATTTTTCGGAGGCACAGTAATTCGGAAGCTTAATTATTCTAAATGCAGAATAAACGGATACATAATTTTATTAATTTATGCAAATTGTTGTTCTTTAATTAAAAATGTACAGATCTGTTTGGTCTTTATTTAAAAGAACTTTTGTAACCCGCAACAAGCCGGATGTGGTGAGTCTCTCGCTGTTCCATCGCTACTGCCATGGAAAGTTCTTAGACGAACTGTATCTTCTGGTTCCACCTGGTTTGAGATTTAAGGCTAGAAACCGCCAATGCCACTTACACAGTAGCAAATCACCCACGTTCCCCCCGTATTCCATCGGCGAGAAGTAAGATCTACTCGAACAGCTTCTTGCCGCTAACCCATGTCCTATGGAACCGACTCCCAAGAGGATGTTTCCCGAATCACTACAACCTTAACCTGTTCAAGTCTAGAGTTAACTTCTATCTTCCCCTTCTATCCATATAAACTACCCCTTAACATAATCCTCTACCTCGAGTGATCCATGGGCCTTGTATAGGGTGAAATCTTACTGTAAAAAAAAAAAAAAAACTTTCCTCTAACAAAAATAGTCTTTCATGCGTAAAACACCTCAATCCAATAACTATGTAAAAAATAGAGATCGGTTTGACTCCCAGATTTATATCGATAAAAATCAATATTTTTCGACTTTGACAAGTGTCGCGGCCTTCGGGATGTCCAAAGAATGCTTATCTATAAAAATTATTAACCCAATAAAGCTTTCCATATTTTTTACTAGGAGATGAGTCTATTTAAGCAGTGCTGGTCTTTGTTTAATAAAGATGGTTATTTTGACGCGTCATCAAAAACCTGTTTTTTTTTATTTATTTTTAAGAGATTTTCAAATTGGCATCTTTATGTGAATAGCGTAACATCTTCATACAGTATTATTAGTATCCCGTTGTTTAACGAAAATAAAATCTTGTTGAGAAAGAACCATTGAGTGGGTATCATAAACACAAATGCCATCACAATTTTCCTCGCAGAGTCCTCGTGTATGTTGACAAAATATTAAATAAAAGCGATTCCTTTACTTGTTTCAGGTAATTCTTTACAAAAGAAAAATAGTTACCTTGAATGTCATTCTCATTGGCAAATCTTTAAAAAATCAACAATGTAATATTTATTAAGATTACATTATTTACATTATTCGGACTATTGTCCTCATCTTTGCCGCCATATTCATCACAACTTTTCGGCCGTTGTACGCTCCTGCCTTCTTCAGGTGGTTGGAATGTTGAACTGAACCCTTTATTTCCCTCACCGGGGTAGACTGTTCTAGTTCCACGTGCCATGTTTGATGGATGTCAGTTATCAGTTACCTCGTTAATTTCCCTCTGGAAGTTCTCCACTGCCTTAACCGGGTATTGAACTCACACTCTGATCGGGTGATTGAAGGTTTTGAGGAGCATGAAATCACACCTTAATTGCTGCTGTTCCCAGGTCCTTCTTGACCCGGGGTGGTAGCACTTGTTTTGATCCCAGCTACGGTCAAATAGTGAACTTCAAAACAAAAATCAACTGTATTTTTTTTTTTATAATAAAATGACTATACAACGCTAAAAAAGTATTTAAAATACATTTTTATTATAAAATTACCAGCGATACAGTAAAAAAAATTATCAACAATATATTTCATGAATAAACTATATATCTAAAAAAAGCATAAGTTTATACTGAAAATATAAAATTATGCACAAAATACCGGTAGTTGAAAGCATAAAATTAGTTACAAAACATTTAGATTTCGGCATCAAATAATCCATAGAGCAATGGTTGCCAAACTCTTTTTCTCTGAGCCACATTTTCGGAATTAAAATTTGCTCGCATCTCACTAAATTTTATGTGATAAAAAGTACATTTAAAAATAAAAAAAAAAACAGTTGGTTAAAGGGAGATAACCGCGGATTCGAATTCAGAACATTTCATTGATAAACTCTTTCTTCCAATTTGCGGAGCCTAGTTACTATATTCTTAATACTTGATATAATGCAAAAATATCACAATGATAAAATCGGTTAATAATTATTTATAACTATTTATACTGGGACTCATGCATGCAATGAAAAGTCATCCATTATGTTTTAAATTTTGAAACTATATTCATTTTTGGCATATGAATTTTTTGAAACTGTTTTCTAAATCTTTGATTGTCTTTCAATCATTCCACCTCACCTCTTTGAGAACCACTACCAGAAAGTTCGCTTAGCTAAATCAGCAGTCTGTTCTGTTTTTTCAGTTTATCGTATAGAACGTCATCAGTGTCACGTGATATATTGGTTTATTATAGTGTTTGCTAATAGAGGATTTTAAATTTCTCCTACTGCATTTTTTCGTTCCACAACAATTATTACACACTGGAATTATTAAGTTCTCGGCTACTATGTGATTTTTTTTCTTTTTTTTTCTTTTTACTAATATTCACCCAATACAAGGCTCAAGAGCCACTCAAAGTAGAGGGTTACAGTATGGAGTTATATTAGTGTAAGAAAGGACAAGCATTCGGATTATAGAGCTGAAGCAGACTTTTGAAGGAACCGGAAGCCCAATCCTTAACAAGAAAAAAAGGGATAAAGGTCCTATATGAAAGAGGAATATGAACCGGACAATAGGCAAATCTATCTACTGCTGAGGAAGTGTCAATTGTAATTTTTTTTTCTTTTTACTTTTATTTATTAATTTTTTTTTTTTTTCCTATTTCTTTAAGATTACAATTTTGTTTCGACATTTCTGGTGTCTTATCAATATATATATATATATATATATATATATATATATATATATATATATATATATATATATATATATATATATAAAACATATACTATTAGGCAGCATATATTTTATTCATTCAATGGATTAACAGTATTTTAATGCATACATTATATTCTACTAGTGAAGTGATTTCGCCATTAATCGCATTAATATTGCTGATTTATTCTATGTATGATTATTTCTGTACATATAAAATATATGCTGCCTAATATTATATGTTTATAAAGAAACAATTGATCCCGCAGTATGAAATTCCTGACAAAAAAAACTACTAAGATATATCACTATATTAATTGAACTATATACTTTGTTCATGTTATGTTAACTGAAAAACACTTGTAAAAAAAAGAATTCGTGGATTTACCATATTACAAATTTCATATAAAAATTCTCACTTGAAATTTTGAACTTTAGCGTTGCGACTCGCACGTTCCAAGATTGGACAACCGTCAATAAATAACATTCTTAAAAAAACATCTTTCGGTCTACAAACAATTATTTCGTCTTCAAGTTTTAACTTTAAAGGAAAAAAAATACAGCCTGATGATGGAGACATGGATCTTCGAAAGTACTTGCTTAACTTAAAAAAATATACACTAGAAACATCCGACAACATTTTTATAAATGAGAATCACATCATTCAATGGATTAACAGTATTTTAATACATACATTATGTTCTACTAGCGAAGTAATTTCGCCATTAATCGCATTAATATTGCTGATTGATTCTATGTATGATTATTTCTTTATATATATTATATATATATATATATATATATATATATATATATATATAAGGTGTAACAGCAAAATTATCCAAATCGTGTAAAAGCCACATTTGCCATTTGCTGAACTGTTATATCTTAGAAATGATTAAAGATATCTTACTGAAAGTCTCTAAATACTCGGAGTAGGTATCATTCAAACGAAGCCATGTATAAATTCATTTTTTATGTTTTTCCATTATACGCAAACTGCCAAGTTTTATTGTCATTGAATGTCAAGATCACAAAGATCGTTCAAATCTTGCTGAAGGCATGTTCTTCGTGATTCCTACTATTTACTTACAATCAATGACTGATAATCTAGGAATTACAAGCAGGAACAAAGAAATAAACCCCTACTCCCGTTTAAAAGACTGGGGAAGAATGTGGACCGGTCGATAGGCGACCTATCTACTACTGTTGATGGAGGAAAAAATTAAACAAATAGTGAATAAAATTTCAGAGTTCAGGCTGGGTCGTTTAAGTACAGAGTTGAAATAGACTTTAGAAGGAACCGGAAACCCAATTCTAAACAGGAAATAAGATATATACCTCTACACCTGTTCCTTTTTCAATTCTGAGACTGAAATAATGTTTATGGATTTTTTTTATTGACACGAATAAATAAATATTTAAAAGATTATAGCAGCAACAAATCACCACACCACACTTAATCATCATTATGTCTTGGCTTCGCAAAACGAAGATGAAGAGGGGGTCTATACACGTCGATTGCAAGTACGTTTGTGACTGATAAGTCAAATGATTAAATAGCAGATTCATTCTAAATATACAGAAAAATGAACACAACTCTATTAGGATTCAAATCCTGTCCTTTCTTCTCTCCCTCGGTGCTTGGGTTGTTCCAAAAGTAAAGTTCTTTAATTAATCAACATTATTATCATCATTCCCTGAATAGTTTAAATCGTCGAATGAAACCTAAGGACAGAAGAAACAAACTCCTCCTAGATGATCTGTTAGCAATGGCTCTCAGGAGTTCCGGCATTGTCATCTCCACCCACTTTTTGATGTCTTCTGACCAGCTCTTGCATTGCTGTCATCGCTTGTGTCCGCATTCAAAAGTGCCTTGCATAATAGTCTTACAGAGGCTGTTATGCAGTGTGACGTGGCCAAACCATGTCATCTTCCGACGCTTAATAGTGGTGATATATATTGTTGTAGAGTAGTTTTCACAGTGGAGGCTTGTATTCCACTAAGTCGGTCCTAAATTAGGTTCGACGTACAAAACGTTAGGAAATTGCGATAATAGTTAATGACGCAGCAATCTAGTTGTGAGGCTCATACTTTAATGTCCGACATCGACTGACTCACACAACTCACTGAACTTCACTGGCGACTGCTACTACTACTACTACTTATCTGTGGGAGAGTCTATTTACAATAGAATAGGTACGTTCCGGTATAACATATATATATATATATATATATATATATATATATATATATATATATATATATCACCATGGCTTGGTGTCGCAAAACGAAGATCACGAGTGAGTCTGTACACGTCGCTTGCAGGCACGTTTGTGACTGATAAGTCTATTGTGGGACAGGCATACAGGGTCGCAGTAGTTGCAGCTGAAAATTCGGCCTGAGATGGATGGCATAGCGTTGCAGTACTTCCTCCTCTTGTCCCTGAGTGTGACTCTGCATGTATTTTCAAAGAAGGAGACAATATGGTTAGTGGTGAGACATCAGGCGTCACCGTTCTCATCTAGGGTTGATCATTGGCAATGGCTGATGTAACAAGCACCAAATGATTTTTTCAGACAATCTTTGAATCGCTTCTTTGGTGCCCCTCTGCCGCGATAACCAATGGAGAGCTCGCCGTACAATAAAATTTTAGGCAGACGTTGATTCTCCAGCCTGGAAACATGTCCAGCCCAGTGTAGCTTGGACTTCAGCAGCATGGCCTCAGTGCTGGTGATCTTTACCCTTTCAAGGACTTCAATATTGGTGACACATCACACTTAATAGAAACTGAGAAAAAGACTTTAGGATATCATCCACATTACTCGCAACACTGATCAACGTCATCGTCAAGAGAAAATAAACGCACTTACCTGAGACTTTTAAATAAAAGTAGCGAGAGAAAATCCGTAAAATAACGAAAATATTATAGAAAATAACCCTAAATAATATATATAAATATATTTAAATTTGAATTCAGTTCATTAATCTACCGTCCGGTTCATACACCTCCTAGGTCTTTTGAATAGGAGAAGAGGCTTATTCCTTGTTTTCTACACTATTTACATTATTCAGACTATTGTCCTCATCTTTGTCGCTATATTTATTACAACGTTTCATCCTTCAGAGATAGGCCGCTCCCTTAAGGTAAGGCTTCAAGAACACCAGAAAGCTGTAACACGAGGGGAAGTGGAAAAATCAGGCGTGGCTGACCACATATGGAGAGAAAAGGGAGATCACCGCCCTCTGTGGAATCAGGTGGAGATCATAGACAAAGAACACCATTGGAAAATTGGTAAACTTAAGCAATCAGCACATATGCTAGGCCACAAAAATCTCCTGAGCCGACCAAGCGTAGAAATGAATACAATATAGGAACCAGTAATAAGAAATGGCAGAGAAAAGCGATAATAACAACAACAATTGCAATATGAGCTCTGGTAGAAAACCTGAAATGATAACAGCAAAAATTGCAATATGAGCACTGGTAAAAAATGTTTACTGAAGAAATTAGGTTTATAATACCCAGAAATTCATACACAGATGTCCTCAAGGACACATGGCACAGTGGATAAAGGTGTTGGTTAGATCCATTGACAGGACCCAAAGAGCGTGAGTTCAATACCTGGTAGAGAACTTGGAGGAGAAATAAAATGGCCCGTGGAACTAGAACAGTCTACCCCAGTGAGCGAAATATAGGGTTCAGTTCGACATTCGAACCACCTGAAGAAGGCCGGAGAGTACAACGGCCGAAACGTTGTAATAAATATGGCGGAAAAAATGAGGACAATAATGATGTAAATAGTGTACATAATACCTCATCTGAGAAATATAGACAGACCCATTTAGGGTTGTGTTTTTGGTTCCTTCTAAAGTCGATTTCTCTTCCAGCACCCCCTCTTATTTAATTGATAAAAAAAACCAAAAAAACAAGAGAATAAAATACCTTTACTGCAAGGACACACCGTGCTACTTCCAAGGGAGTTGTATCACTCTCGTTTCCTCTAGTCACACTGCATAACAGCTTCTGCAAGAATTATACAAGGCACTTGAATGCGGACGCAAGCGATGTCAGCAATGCAAGAGCTGGTCAGAAGACATCAAAAAGTGGATGGAGATGCCAATGCCGGAACTCCTGAGAGCCATTGCTAACAGATCATCGAGGAGGAATTTGTTTCTTCTGTCCTTAGGTCTCATTTGACGATTTAAACAATTCCTCCGTATTCCAAATGTATGAAGGAAGTTCTACACAATCGGCTTTTTTTAAAGAACTGCCGTTATGTGGAACAGATTCTCATGTGGGTGCTTCACTGAACACGTTAACTTCTTTAATTCAAGTATTAATCCTTATTTATCCTTCCTATAATTATAATCTCCAGTTCTTAACACTTTCTCTTTGATTCATATCTCATACCCTCATTCATTATTAACATTTCGACTCTAGTTTGTGCAACATTCGTGCCGTGTACAGGGTGATAGTAAATAAATAAAAAAAAGACAATATGCTAAAAATGGATCGATAAATAAAAAAAAAGAATGCTGGGATATTGGTTTGTATCAACTTTTATGTATGAGTTTAATGGACCAATCGGTGAAGGTGTAAGACAGAACGAGTCAAATTCGGAACATATGATACACGTTTTGAAATTGACAACACAAGAGGCTAGTGTCTAACGGTTACAGACCGAAATATGATGAGAGTTGTTTTAATTACCGTGACCTCAATATTCCTTCTGATGTGATAACACGATGGGCATTTACCAAAAGGGTGGCTTTGACTTGAAATTGGGTAAAAACTGATGTCATAAGTCTGAAAGATGTAAACTGAAAATGCCATTTCCTGTAGTGAAAATATTTAATAAGATTGATTTCGTTAGTAAAATAAGACCTTCTGTC
This sequence comes from Acanthosepion pharaonis, assembly GCA_903632075.3. Classification (NCBI taxonomy): domain Eukaryota; kingdom Metazoa; phylum Mollusca; class Cephalopoda; order Sepiida; family Sepiidae; genus Acanthosepion; species Acanthosepion pharaonis. The sequence goes on along the minus strand of CAHIKZ030000247.1, from coordinate 303,925 downwards.
CTGTACAACACAAATATCTTTTTATAAACATTACAGTAAAAAAAGAAAGAAAATGAATTATTCTGACAATACAGAAAATGTTTTTCATTTTTAAATAAAATAGAAAGGGCTGATAAGACATACAAAAAAAAAAACAAATCTCACTCATAAAGAAAAAAACTTTTTAAAGATTAAAGAAAAACTGATGAACTTTTACACATTGTCTGACGTTTTAATAACTGTAACAATTGTATTAATTCAGTGTATAAAAACAACCAAAAACGCCTTAATTACAAAAGTCAATGTCCTCAGAGATGGAACAGCGGTTTAATACAGGTAGGTTCGTTTGGATGATACCTGCTTCGAGTATTTTGAGTCTTTCAGTAAGATATCTTTAATCATTTCTAAGATATAACGGTTCAGAGATGAATCTAGCAAATGGGCAATGTTGCTTTTTACAATGATTTGGACAATTTTGCTGTTACACTTTATATACATACATATATATATATATATATATATATATATATATATATATATATAGATAGATAGATAGATAGATAGATAATATTAGTGTTAAATATACACATACATATGCAAATATATATAAATATATATACATACATACATACACATACATATATATTTGTATAAAAAAAATTCCAAGAGGCTAGAATCCAGGTAGAACTCAATCTCCAGAACAGAGTAAGGATATAATAAAAAGGCTTAAATACTAATATTCCATGGTCATAATTTATTCCATTCTTTTTGAATTTGTAGATCTGATGAATTGGATCGTATTTAAGATTTCAATAGAATAAAGTATGACCATGGAATATTAGTGTTTAAGCCTTTTTATTACACACACACACACACACACACACACATATATATATATATATATATATATATATATATATATATTGATAAGGCACCAGAGATGTCGAAACAAAATTGCAACCTTTGTAGTGATCTTATAACATGCATATATTATAAATTTGAACACACACACACACACACACACACACACATATATATATATATATATATATATAGTTTATGCAAACTTAGGCAATCCGTATGGGTAAACCCGAGGAGGATGATATCCAGAGAGCTCAATGTAAAATTCAGAGAAGATATGTTTGAATAAAAAACAGACCACGTTAAGATTCCATGTAATAAGCTATTTCACCATAACCCTTTTAACAGGGTTCTGGATCATCAGACTTTACTTCCAAAAGCAGAAATGAAAAATGGACACTCTCTATTCATTTCTATAACCTAATATCACAGAATTTAAAATTTTGAATTGAGATTTTTACTAAGGAACACATTACCTCTAAAATGATGAACCCACCCCTGATATATTAATGGTATTATCTACTAATATTTTCCTTGTGTTAATAATAGTTGGAATTAGATTGTTTATGATCTGACTATTAACGTGTATAAATTTCACTAAATTTCAATAAGTGGTAGCTTAATCTACGAGACAGTGTGATAGTTTTATGACCAATGTAAGAATTTAATGTTTTTGGATTATTAGTGTTGGAGATGCAATTTCTCAAAGGACACGACAGTTCATGAACAACATTGCTTTTACATAAGGGTGATTTTCTTTTTTAATAGTGATATTCGTAATGTTTAAGTAAGATATTTTAATCTTTTCCTTGTAGTAAATGATAAATCTTATCTATTTATTACAACCATTAAGTGTTCAATACTGGTAAATTATATTTTTTCTAGTGTTTATTTTTTTTATAGTAATGTTTATCTTGTACAAAGCCCGGGTGCTACTCGAGGTAGACGGTTACGTTAAAGGGTTGTTTATATAGATAGGAGGGGAAGATAACGGTTGATGCTAGACTTAAATAGGTTAAGATTGTAGTGATCGGGGAAACATCCTCTTGGGATCCTCTCAGAGCAGTGGTTCATGGGAAGAAGTTGTTTAATACATGTAATGATGGAATACAGAGGGAATGTGGGTGGTCTGTTACTATGTAAGTGGCATGGTGGGCCTTGGCTGTGAAAGTTTGATCTGGCGGAACTAAGAATGTATTTTGTCCGAGGACTTTCCATGGTAATAGCGATATAGCAGTGAAAGTCTCACTACATCTTGCCTGTAAGAGAGAGGTTGAAGCAGTTGTTTTCAACCAGGGTTCCGCGGAACCCTAGCTTTCCGCCAGTAAAGTCCAGGGGTTCCGCAAGAAGTCACACAAGCACTAGATTGACAGTAATTTTTATTGCAGTGGTTCCTCGAGCCACTGGAATGTTTCCTTGTGGTTCCGCTCCAGCAAAAAGGTTGAAAACCACTAGGTTGGAGGTTGGAAAATAATTGTCCTCCAACAAGGACTCAGAGATGCTTTTGAACGAAAAGTGCTCACTGGGCACCTTTCGCCCAAATAAGGCAACAGTACTCCATTTTCGGCCTGATCTGGCTCTTACAAAGGTAGAGGATAACATGAGGAGCCAGGTATTTACTGGGGCGGTCCGAGGAGCCGATTATTTTGACTGCATCTTTAGCGAAGGTTCGTATATAAGAGTTACATCTTCCTTCTAATTATGGTGCATAAGCTGGTAACGTTTTTAATGATTGATTATATTTTAGTTATTTCTGATATGATGACCGACATGTTCACAAATTGCGATAACTTTCGATCAGTGACAAGTTAAAGTTTTATATGATTAACTGAGCTAAAATTCTTCCTCGGATGCATATTTTATAAAAAAAGGTAAGGAGGCACGGAGGAGTAATGGATAGCGGCTTGGGTTGAGGAATCGGAGAACCAAGTTCGAATTCCAGTCGAATCCATTGCATTCACTTACGTGCTAATACCCTTGGGAAAGGTATGAATCCTCGTCTTCTTCCCCCAGAACGGGTTCTATAGCCTTGGAATACAAATGGTCTACCGCAAAAAGAAATGACAACCTATTGCGGGAAAAAAATCTGCCTCGTCAGAAAAACACATCGCCAAAGCATGTATCCCGCATGGCACATAACTGACTGAAGCAATATAAAAATGCATTTCACAATAATTTCCCCAGTCACGTCATTGATAAGCAAATAAAATACGCTTTAAAAACTTGTACAAGTGAGATGTAAGTTCCGCTTGAGCAGCTTCCGCCTACGAATAGATCCTCAGAATTCCTAGACGATGGTCTTATGGACCTTGCATAGGGTGAACAACACCGTAAAAAATAACACAAACAACCATCTTGATAAAAACACGCACTGTAACTCTAATGATTATATTAAAATATAATTTATAGGAACATAAATAATTACCTTAGATTTATCACCCTTACATTGTTACCACACTCTCTCGTTGATTAACTTGTCACTTATCGAAAGTTATCGCATATATATAGTGTGATAAAATTTAAACTGACAATATATATACTGATATATTGGTATTGTGGAATAAAGGAACATTGCCATAATAACTTTTTAATTTCGTCCTTGTGATGGAATGTAATGGCGTACAGTAGTTTGTTCCTACTTCTTTCTTCTTTTATACGCTGTGTCCCTTCAGGACGTAGACGATCATGGGCAGCAAAAAAGCACTAGAACTGGAACCCTCAAAAGATAAAATTCCCTTCACAGACCTAATAGCAACAATTAACAAACATCAAATGAACAAATGGCCAGAATCATGGAATTCTTACACCAATAACAAATTACATGCAATAAAGGAACAAATTGGAGAAATAAATGACTATAGTGAAATGACTAGAAAAGAACAAGTAACATTATCAAGACTCCGTATGGACCACTCGGGCATCACCCATTCTTACCTCCTTAAGAAGGAGGCATCTCCAATCTGTATATCATGCCAGGAGGCTTATACAATATGTCACATTTTGACAAATTGTTTAGACTTGAAGCAAACTCACCAAAAGTACTACAAAGAAACAAACCTGAAAGAAATATTCCTCCAAGTAAAACCTTAAAAAATACTTGAATATATAAGAGAAACTGGTCTCTATAACAAAATCTAGAAGAGATTGGGATAAACACAAATATACCAAGCTATATACTTCCATGAAACTGCTTACTTCAAGATGCCTACTCAAACCAAGAAACGCATTTAACTTAAGATTCTTTTAAAGTCACTCAAAATCATTTTCGGCATAAAGTGACCACTAAGGTTGGAATGCCGTTAAACAAACCAACCAACCAACCAACCAACGATCATGGCTCTCCACTTCCTCCTCTCCTTCGTTGTTCTCAATAAGTTTTGTCTTTTTTGTTACTTCTTCCATACCCAGTTCTGCCATCCATTTTCATAAGCCCGCTAAGTATGTGACTCGTTGTTTTCCTTTGTCTCTCTATCAGATTCTCCAGGCCCTCCTTTCTCATTACGTGTTCCAGAAATTTCAGCTGCCTCTTCCTGATGTTAATTATAAGTTTACTCTTTGCATTCTCTCCAAAATCTCATCATTACCCACATGTTAGTTCCATGTTATCTTTAGTATCCTTCTGTAGAACCATACCTCTGTTGCCTCGATTCTCTTCTTCATCTTTAAGGTGACTGTCCAATGTTCGCTGCCATAAAGAAGGATAGATATCACGTAGCAGTTTAGTACTCTTTTCTTTTTTATCTACGAAATCCTTCTGTCTCGTAATACTCTGCTTAGAGTTTTGAATGCGTCTTTAGCTATCTAGAATACGTCTTCGGATCTCGGTGTCATACTTACCGTCCTCTCAAAATAAAAAGCAGCTGACCCCATGTGCATATTCTCTGTTTTACTAAATTACTTAATGTTAATAACTGTAATAATACAAATGGATAGTCGATTATATAACGTCAGTAATAACACACACTGGTAGTGACAATGCAAAAGCGACACACCGTTTGTCCCTTTGAATGCAGCGATGGTTAGAATTAGAATAAAACTTAAATATATGAAAGTGAATTTATACAAATTTTTTGTTCTCGAGAATTTACAACAAAAATAACATTAATTATTTATTATATTGTTTATTGGAATGGTTAGCACAACATAGGCTAATTGCCAGTTGATTCAAACTTTATAAAATGGTAAATAATAAGGTTTTCTTCCGTATTTCCTTCACGTATTTTAATAATTTAATAAATGTTTATAAATATATGAATAAAAATTATATTCGTATTTATGTTTTTAGGATTTGGTAAATGATAAATATTGCATTAGTTTTGATTGTATTCATTTTTAGAATGTTGTAAGTATAAAATAATTCTTGTAAATAAACAATCTTATAAATTAATAGCATTTAACATTTTTGTTGTAAATTCTAAAGAAAAAAATCATTTATGAATTCATTTTCTCATGTGTTTTGGTTTTCTCCCAATTCTAATAATTGCTTTTTAAAACAATAAATATGACCGAAGAATGAAGATGGTTAAAACAACGGTGTCATGGGAAAAGTAGTCCTTTTGACACCGCCATCTTATTGTGAGCATTTAAGTCCAGGTTTGCCGAAAAATGACAATATAGAGTCGGTGACTTGAACTTCCTTTTACGGTAATGCTATTAAATCCTCAAAATGAGTGTGTCTTACCATTTGTAGTGTCTTAGCATTCGGGAAATAAGTTATTTTCCTGGAGTTGGACTATGTTTTTTGTAACGCAAAAAATAAAAATAAATTCTAAAAGCATTTTTTGCCATCCTAAGGATATCTGGTAGAAGAAAAATCAAATAGAAAAAAAACATTCAGAGACAATAAAGAAGTTATGAGAAAAAATCGATGTTCTTTTTCGTAAAATAGGCTGTGTGTAGAATACCGAACGTCATTTAATTTCCCCCAGTACGGATGTGCAAATCTGTTGTACTTACGATGATGCTCTTTGGCTTCGAATGTCTACGAGAACTTCAAGCAGAACTGGTATATACGAAATATTACTAAAGATATTGAAAAATTGTCGGTTCCTTGTGCTGGTTCAGAAAGTACCTGATACCTGCCATACTCTATCTTAACAGGAATCAGAACAGACCAAAGATGGAGTACTGCTAAAATATCTGAGCTGCAGATGTCCAGTCATCACTTTACAGCCGTGACAAAGTTCAAAGGCGTTTACACGTCCTTGTAGGTGATGAATTATTTTCTACGCTACATCCCCTTTCTCCGCAGAGAAAACGTTACCAAACTCTCTCAACTATATCGCTATTTGCTTCGATCAACCTTGAACATCAAACAGGAATACTATTTGATCAACACCAAAGATCAGGAAAGAGCCAACAGTCAAAGCATCAAAACGCTGATCATTAAACCACTGTCTTGGATGGTCAGGACATGTAGTAAGAATGGAAGAGTCAAGGTTTCCCTGTTAAGCCTTATTTGGTGAACTCATTCAGGGAAAAGATCATAGGGTTACCCTCTTCAAATATAGAAGGACCAACTTAAAACAACACTGAAAACAATTGGGCTTGAGCCTAAATCACTTGAAACAAAAACCTGAGAACACACTAACTAGTTGTATTTCATTACCATTTGGAACCTAAATCTGGAGTCCTAAACATGGCTTCTGAATAATCATCATATTATATGTAAGACCCTTCCTTTTTGTTTTTCCTTACACTCTGTTTGCTGTGTAGACACAACTATCTGATATGACTGTGAAATGTGGACTCTATATCATTGTAACATCCCAACATTAGAATGCTTTCACTAAGAAAAGCTTTGATCAATCTTAAACGTTAAACAGGAATACTATGTGACCAACACCAAAAACCAGGAAAAAGACAACAGTCAAAGCATCAAAACGCTGATCATCAAACACTGTCTTTGATGGTCAGGACATCTAGTAATAATGGAAGGGTCAAGGTTTCCATGTCAAGTCTTATTCGGTGAGCTCAGTTCAGGGAAAAGATCCTAGGGTTGCCCTCTTCAAAGATAGAAGGACCAACTCAAAACAGCACTGAAAGCCAGTGGACTTGAGACTAAAACATTTGAAACACCAAGCACAAGACCGTACCAAGTGCCGACGTTTCTTTCACTATCGTAACCAAATTCTTCGAAACCAAAAGGAGAGAAAAGGAAGAAATTAAATGTCCAGAGAGAACTGATCGACAAAATCGACTTCGTCTTCCAACAATATTAGCATGCAGTCAATTACATCGACTCCTCCAAGCAAGAATTGGTCTACTTATTCATCAACGCCAACATTATAAAGGAAGCGATCAGGAAAGAAGAAATTAAATTATTGGGTATAAAGCCGACAACGTCGACGATTTCATGACTATGAACGCTATACTTAATGAAAACACATGTTTGAGTCAACGTTTATGTTATATCCCAGATTATAAATAAAAACTATTAATTCCTTGGAAAATATTTTGTTTACGTTCCCGATACGAAAATGAAGCTGAAAGATATGGGCTTCGAAAGATCATCAAAAGAGTTGGGATTTCTCTCATAAAGGTAATTAAAATTGTCTACGTCGTGAAAGTCCTTCGTGGCTGAGTGGGTTAAAAGAATGTCGGGCTAAGCAACGTTTACCCATACATAATGGAGACTCAGGTTAGAACCCTGCCGAAGGGCGCCTTACATTAAAGATTCTGCAAACCCAGGTTAGTAGACAGCATTTATGCAGTCAAAAAAAAAAAAGAGAAAGATTTCCTCGTGCATTTATAATGATAATAATAATAATAATATATGTTTTATGCTTATCTTTCTTAGTTCTACCACTTCAGACATTCCCAGCTAGGACACGCCATGACAGGGTCAACTAAACCTCATTCTCTTCGTATTTCACTGGTAAAGCGGAAGTCCATCCAAATAGCTTCTTCCTCCAGAACTGTCACTTTGTGAAGCAAACTATCGAGGATGATTCACCGATCACTACGATTTTAATCTCTTCAAGTCTAGCGTCAACCTTTATATATCCTACATATCCTCAAGATTCACTTCTTGCTGCCGTCCTTTACGCCTGTACAACAATCTCATTCAGTGACACTCTACCTTGACTTACTCTTTGGTCTTGTATTGGGTAAGAACTGAATGAAAAATGTCAGTTGCTTTTCATCGAAATTCATCAGATCGTTAATATACGCCTTTTATCTGTCTATATCTCTGAGATGAGGTATCATGATTATTTACATTATTTACATTATTCGGACTGTTATCCTCATCTTCATTGACATATTCACAACGTTTCGGCCGATGTACGCTCCGGTCTTCTTAAGGTGACTAGAATTTCGAACCGAACCCTTCATTTCGTCTATCCGGATAGATTGCTCTAGTTCCACGTGCCATGCCTCTTCCGGATGTCTCAGTTATTTCCCTTTAACTTATCTCTCCAAGTCTTTTGGTTCATCACTGCTGTAGCCTGGTATTGAACTCACAACTTTTTAATAAAGGGATCGGTTCGAAATTCTAATCACCTGAAGAAGGCCGGAGCGTACAACGGCCGAAACGTTGTCAATATGGCAATGAAATCTGAATAATGTAAATACGCCTATTAGCCGTAATATTATGTGGGCATTTTATTATATAAAGCATTGTCAAATAGTATATATTATTTTTCACCAGAAATGATCAGACATCAGTCTATGTATGTTGTAATATTTTCATTTCTTCTTTGAGGAAGCATTGTCCATTATTTTATTAATTCTGTCTGGTATTTCTCTCAACTTAATTTCAGTGGCTTCTTATCACAATATAGCGAAGAAAACGGCGACTTGCCTCGTCAAACCAAGCGACAGTGCGTCGCGTGTATTCTACGACGGAAAAAGTGGCGAAAAAGAAAATTACTTACCAAACAAAAGGGTACGTATTTCGCCTGACTTGATGAAAATGGAATATTTCAATTAAAAACAAGTCCGTCACAGGAGTCGCTAAAAAAGCATTTTGATATGCAAAATACTGAACATCCTCTCCCAGCTCTCGACAAATGGAAAAAAATGTTCGGCCGATAAAAGCAGTTGGTGTTCTCGAATCGGGGAGGAAAAAGTCGGGTATTTTGGCTACCGCGTTTGTTGGAGAATGAGTTATTTTTCTGACTGGTTGCGTGCATTGTGATTCGTGAGATAGTACCTGTGAATCGAGTTTTCAGTATTTCTTTCTGTCTCCGATGTTCGAGTCTGAACTTAGTGATTTATTCTCTGTAACGTGGAAATAATCTGCGACAAACATTTCCTTTGCAATCCCAGATCGCTTACACACAACTATTCAGACGGTCCTTCTATGTCTTTTAATTGTAATATTATCTTGAATTCGTAATGTATTCTTCCTTTATCCATCCTTATTGCCTTCAAATGCTTATTGGTGTATACAACATCTTACTTATTATAAAACGCAGATTGTGTGTGTGTGTGTGTGTGTGTGTGTGTGTGTGTGTGTGTGTGTGTGTGTGTGTGTGTGTGTGTACGTTTATATATTGGATCGGATTTCCTACATTTTTCAACCGATTTCAACAAAACTTCACAGGACTGCGTAAAATTACCTTGCGGTGGTTCTGACAGCGCCAAAAAAATTGGAAAAACACAATTGTTTTTTCACGAAATCAATTTGAAAACACGATTCTGTCGCCAGAATGAAAGGGGGACAACTCATATCGAGTTATACTTATAAAACCCAGGTTGTGTGTGTGTGTGTGCGTGTGTGCGTGTGTGTGTTCCTTTATATATGGGATACGATTTCCTACATATTTCAACCGATTTCAACAAAACTTCACTTTTTTTTGGCAGGTAGTGTTTCTTATTATCTTGCACACTTTTTTTCTTTATTTTTACATTCAGAATGCTTTAAAAATTCCATTTACAAGACAATTGTTTATAATAAAATTCTATTTAATCGGTAGACTCATAACGATTAAAAACAATGTTTTTGTTTGAGTTTGGGTTTGACCAATTCGTAAAAAAAAAAAAAAAAAAAACAAATTAAGACATGCGTGTCCGTCAACCTTAAACAATAATCTTTATCAATTTTATTTTTCAGTCTTTATGATGGTCGACACTTGATCTATCGCTTACTGTTACATCCCCGGGCAACGCCGGGCTCTACTGCTAGTTTTAAATAAACGCCCTCCACTGCAGAGCCTCCATTGTTGTTGAAACTTTCCTGTCTCTGTTTTACCGACATTTCACTTGCACCCCATGTTTACGCATCTTTGTATATTTTCAGGTGACTGGATTTTGACGACAGAGTTGTTCCTCTCCTAGACTGGTTGCCAATCATGGTAAAGAGCTAAGTTTACCCTGAAATTTAAACCATATTTTTGAACATCCACATATTTCTGTACGGTACGGGATTAAGGAAACCACTTGATTCTAGGCCTGGAAATAATCTTTGAGTGCATTCAGCAATGTGAAAAAGAAAGAATTAACAATTTCACAGGATCTGCTGTCACTTGACATCTTTTTATTTTATTTGATAAAAAACACGTAAAATGTTATTTGATAAAAAAAACAAGGAAAATATTATAAATCAACTTGAAAAACCGAAAAAGCTTTATAATCAGCAGTTATGTGAATAATTCCGAAACAGTAACCGTCATCGCTATTAACGCACCGTGATTAATGAACTGAGCACTATAGCTGATGGCGTTTGTATACATTCGTATATAATAGGTTAGATTTTTCCTTTCTCTGCTATGTACCGATAGCTTAGGGGTAGGATCTCCGACTGATGCCAAATCGGTCGAGTTTTGAAGGAATCGGATGTCTAGTCACACTGTTGAGCTGTGATACAGCGAAACAGGTTTGTATGTGGATTACTATATATGTGTGTGTGTGTATGTGCGGTAGTAGGATGTACATATATATATATATATATATATATAGTTGTTAGTAGGATGTAGAAGGATATCCGAATAAAATTGTAGAGAATTAATTCGTTATGTGTGTGTGTGTGTGTGTTTCATTAAAGACGATAGACAAGGTACTGCGATTAATTAAGCTTCTTATTTAATTTTTCTTCTGTTCGAACAATGTTTTCTTTTTCTGGGCACAGTGTGCGTAGAAACTGTCCAAATGTTCTGTAATTCCGAGCGCTTTCGGCGCTCGGAATTACAGAACATTTTATTTTATTTTAATTTTAGCCATTATCAAGGATGGCGCTGTTTTTGCTTTTTCATTCGGTGTATGGGTTGTATGCATGCTTCTAGAGTTAGAGAGACGTTTTATTTTACGAACACAGTTAGAACATTGTGACCATTTTCGTAGTTAATATTATTGAGTGTTTTTTTTTTCTTTTTTATTATTAAGGCTTCCATTATTTTTAATCTTTTTTTTTTTTACATGTGGATGGGGTTATTATGTTTGTGTTTTCTACTAGTATGTTTCGGATGGAGTCTGGTAAGCTTGTGTGTGTTTTTAAATGGGTTCTAATCGAGCTGTGGTCGGATAGAAAAAATAGAAACATACACGCAACGCATACACCCAATTAAAAAGCAAAAATAAAATCATCCTTGATAACGGCGAAAAGTATAGCCGAAAGCACTCGGAATTACAGGACATTTAGACATTTCCTTCACACTCTGTGTCCAGAAAAGAAAACACTTGTTCGAACACAAGAAAAATGAAATAAATGCTTAATCGCAGTACCTTGTATGTCGCCTTTAATAAAACATATATAAATGAAGAATTGCTTCCTAAATACACAATAATATATATATATATATATATATATATATATATATATATATATATATATATATATATATATTATATATATATATATATATATATATATATATATTTATATATATTATATATATATATATATTATATATATATTTAGTTATATATGAAATATATTTATAAAAAAAAGGAAATTTATTATATCCGACGTGTTTCGTTCTCTCATGGACTTTATTATGGGCGCATTTGCCTTGATAAAGTTCATAAGAAAGATGAAAGGTGTTATCTAAGATAAGTATTCCTTTTGTCTCTGTTCATATTGTCGTTTTACAGGTATATATTTATTATATATATGAAATGTTATATATATATATATATATATATATATATATATATATATATATATATATATATATATATATATAACATTTCATATATATATATATATATATAACATTTCATATTTCATATATAACTAAATATATACCTGTAAAACGACAATATGAACAGAGACAAAAGGAATACTTATCTTAGACAACACCTTTCATCCTCTTATGAACTTTATCAAGGCAAATGCGCCTTAATAAAGTCCATAAGAGAACGAAACACGTCGGATATAATAAATTTCCTTTTCTTTAAATATATATATATATATATATATATATATATATATATATATATATATGTATTAAAGATATTACATACGGTCAAAAAAGTACTCACGACAAAGTTGCATTTTTGTTCCTCACCTGTCAAGATGCGTTCTCATCGAACCAAAAATGCATCTTTGTCGTGAGTATTCATTTTTTAATTGCTGGCTTTTAAAAAGAATTATTTGCCAGTTCAATAATAAAATTCTCAAAAAATAATACTTGATCGATTTTCAAAATGCAAGTTTCAAACCAAACTAAATCATATCACTTTTAGGTCCCATGTTTCGACAGATATTCCCTGAAGGCTTTTAAAGGCAAACTAATTGAGTCACCGTCCTTATATGGTTCCACAGAATACGGTCATTGGATAATAATTAAATGGCTTCTTCATAAAAGTAAGCAATTTGTTGAGCGTATCCCTGAATATAAAATGAGCATATTTTTTTTTTTTGTTATATCTCTTTAGGCTTAGAACCTGACCAGATAGTGATCACTCCTGGCTGGTTCTTCTGGGAAAGGCGGTTTGATATTTTAGAGGCGCGAAACCCCCAATGAAACCAAAAATAAACATTTATGATGAAGCTTCCCGGCCCATCGCAATGGTATTTGAGAAGTTTATAATAATTATAAAATATATTAGTTACAAGTTATATCATGGGAAAACAAGACTTGTTAAATTGTCTTTTGGTTTAGTTAATTAACTCAAGTAAATACATTCCTGCTCAAAATCTTAAGACCAGATACAAAAGGTTTTAAAAAATATATAAAATACTGTTTATCAACAAACAAGTGAAAATTTTAAGCTTTTAATTAATTAAACGAACACTGAAAAAGTGTTTTTTTTTTGTTTTTGTTTTTTTATAAAGATAAAAAGATAAGATACATTTTCTAATTAAATGTAAAATGTTTCGCAAATATATTTCGATTTAAATAACAGTATTTTATATTTTTTAAACCCTTTTGTATCTGCTCTTAAGATTTTTGACCAAGAATGAATATAAAATCGTTCAGAATTCTGATATGAGTTTCTAGTTAGTAAAATGTTTTTCTTTCTTTTTTTTTTTTTTGTGTATATTATTATCACTTTAGACAGAAGTGATGTCGGATCGATTTTTCTTTCTTTTTTGAGTGAAATCTAAGTTAGTAAACTTAGACGGGACGGTATTTGAAATGATAAGAATTAACTGTTTTTTCCTAAGTCTCGTCGGCCACTTGAATGAAATTAGAGTTAAACTAAAACGAATAAACTTTAGGTTCTTATCAAATATCAGCGACAAGTATCTTTAACTTTTAAGGAGTTTAAATTACCTAATAATTTAACTGAATACCTCATTGTCCGTCACGTCCTTTACCAAGCGACGCGTCCCTCGATAACACATCAGGCCGACACCGAAAAATCGACTGGTATGGGAAGGTCTAGTCAGCTACTATTAAGGTTTAGTCAGTCTATCTATTAACAACAATTTAATAAAATCTATAATTTAAAATTTCTCGAGCTAGAAATGATTGGATTTTTATTATTTTGACCAGGAACAGAGAAGATGAAAACATGAGCGAAAATAGAATTTACTTACAAAATTATTTTAATGCCATGTCTCTTCAGGACATTGACAATCATGACTCTTCATAGATTCCATTTTTTAAGAATCTTTAGAATTGCCAAGACTTTTGGAAATGTTAAAGGGGGGGGATTTTATTTCTTCACGGTTTTGATTGCGGGTTTGTCGTTCAAGAATTGTTGCCACATAAGGCTAGAGAGACTAGTCTACTCTGCGATTTAACACATATGGGAAAACGTGATAGATTCAAACCTTTCCCAATGTCATTAGTGCGATATTAAAAGCAACAAATTAGGTGGAAATTTGAACTCGTCCCAACGATTCATCTTCGGCGTCGATAACTGTCACGCTGGTCGCATATAAAATTAGGTGGCCTAAAAGACTGAATTAGAAAGATGAGTTAGAAAGATTGTCTTTCAGAACATATGAGATTCTGAAACAGCTACTATACTTACATCTCCTCTTCTGTGAGTCGTATGTGCTGTTTTATACCGTAACAAAACTGGCACTTTCCTTTCACTGTCCATACAAGCGCCCTACCTTCCCTGATAAAATATTCTTCCCTACCTAATTTATCGTACAGAATTTGGGTAATGTCACCTTCTACAGAATAGAGAAAACTGTTGTTATCTCGCATATTCGTCAAAACGACGAGCGCCCGACCGCTGATCCGAACCTTCATATTAAAATCAGCTGTAAAACTCTCTTCCTGTACTTCTAGAGATGCGGTCACACGATATCCTTCCCTAACACGTATCGAACTGTTCGCTGTCCAAGTTAGGTGTTTCTCTTGTGTTTGTTCGGTTCCTTTGTTCATGTGAACCTCTTTACCAAAACCGGTCGTCACCTGCAAATAAAATCACAGACAAAAACGTTAAACAAAGTGGTTAAAATGTATTTTAATACATATTTATATTTGCTATATTATACTCAAAGGGCATGGCGTGTATCGTCAGAGGTAGTACATTATCAGCAAAGCTGTCGAGCCTGCTTTACCTAGGTGACTTGGGATGCGGGACTGAAATGGTCCATGCCCTACTTGCAGCTTTCACACATGACTCGAAGTAGTCGCAAGGGTACTGCGACGGACGCACCCTGGTCAATGTTATCGACATGCTGGCTAAACTGTGTAAGGGTAGTCTGAATGATTTCCCGCCTCGACCGGTGAACGATGGGAACGCTTTTCACCAACCAGCCAAGCGACTATTGGCCAGTTGCCAACCTCGGGGTAGGAGCTGAGCCTCAGAGGTGAACAGCTTTACCAGTAGGAGGAGGAACTTCTGAGAAGAGGCATTGAATAACCGTAACATCCCCGGTGCAAAAGAACTGCCGTGCTATTGCACTATTCTGCTTTGAATTTCACCATGAAACAAAATTACGAGCAGCAGCACAAAATGCACTAATTGAATAAATGATTATGACTAATATCAGTCAGTTAGTTATGTGCCATGCGTGATACACGCTTAGGCGATCATGTATCTTTCAATACATGACTGACGAGGCAGATTTTTTCCCGTAGATTGCCATGTCTTTCTGTGGCAAACCAGTTGCCATCCAAGGCTATAGAAGCCGGAGTGTCCTGCTATTTATCCATAGCTGGGGGGAGAAGGGGAGGATTCATACCGTTCCCATCCAAAGCGTATTAGCTCGCAAGTGAATGTAATGGAAACGACTGGAATTCGAACTCGGCTCTCCGATTCCCCAATCCAAGACGCTGCATCCTAATATACTAATCTTTATTATACATATAAAAATAGAGTATTTGTCCAAATGTAAGTAATGAAAATAATAACTTCTCATCCAAGAAATTTAGGCAGAAAATATTGTTATATATAACTTTAATAGTAATAATTTTATCATCATTATCATCATCAGCAGCAAGACCAGCAGCAGGAACAGCAGCAGTCCCATGACCAGTTTTGGTCGTAGGGTTACTAAGCAACCAATCACCTGACGAGTTCCCTTTGTATATTTGAACTGAACACCGAAGATTGATTATTATATTGATTCAAGCGTAGCCAGTTTTCGGCAAGTTGACCTGACGGTCCCCATTTTTCTCAAGGCCAAACCACAAATTTTAAACCGAATTTAAAACACATTTTTTTAAATTCATTAAATTTTCGCTTTACTTTAAATTCGATAATAAACTCGAAAATAAAAACTTTAAAAAAATTTTTTTTCAATTATTCTAAAATTTGAATCTTTAACATGAGCGCTAATCCGGCTACAAATCCGATTACTGGATGTTCAAAGACCAGATGAACGGCAGATTTTCAATCTCGGGATCATCCTAATTCCAAAAGGGTATATGTCAACGTAGAGCAAGTGTGAACCGAATTAGAGGGATGGACCGCGAAAGGAAAGTGTCGGTTTTGTTACGGTATCAGACAGCACATACGACTCACAGAAGAGATGATCTAAGTATAGTATCTGTTTCAGAATCTCATGTGTTTTGAAAAATCATCTAATTCAGTCTTTTAGGCCATCTAATTTTATATGCGACTAGTGTGACAGATATCGACACCGAAGATGACCACCTCGACACGGTGTAATGGTTAGAAAGCTTGTCAATTACGACTGAGTAGTGAGTTCGATCCTCACTGGGTGTCCCATACATTTGGCCTTGTGCCACATCTAAGCCGTGCTTAGAAAATCACTATCGACGCCGAAGATGGAATCGTTGGGACGAGTTCAAATTTCAGCCTAATCTGTTTAATTATTTAGATTAATGAACTGATTTCAAATTTAAATATTACAGACAGACATGATTAGCTGAAACCGCTTATTTTAACTCTGATTCTTTGGCCTTTTGATTTGATTATTTAGATTGAAGACGACATCAAAATATAATAGAAAAACTTATAAAACAAGTGACGAAGACTCTGAACAAACGGTATTACCTCCATTAAATCATTAGGGACTGCTAATTTCAATTCGACATTTATTCCTTTCGTGAATCCCTTTTCAACGAAGATAGTACACGTCGAAGTTGTAGATCTTTCAGTGGTAAATGAATTATCTTGAGGGGCCGACGTACAGTTCTCGTAAGTGGAGTTGAAGACTACTTGTGAATCTTCATGGACATTTCGATCTTTGTTGATATATTCGGGTTCGAGGCATGAAATGTCAATTCGATTCCACTTAACTTCCAGTTTGACGTCATTGTATTTAAGTTTCTGGGACTCTTTGCTGTTCGCTTTTTGAAAAGCTGTCCATGCCCAGTCTTTTAGAATTACTTCGATGTCCACCACATCTGGGGAAGTCATGATACTGGTCAGGTCGCTGTAATTAGAAGAAAATCGCAATTAATAAATTTCGTATTAATATTTTTTTAAATATTTAGAGGGTACACATGTTTGAGTGGATATATCGTTCATATTTTTTAAACAGTGGACTAAATGTCGACCAGCCTATAGATAGAAAGAAAATATGCCCCCACCTCATGAATCAAAACTGTATTCGCTTTGTAACTTGGAAAAAAATCTTTCCAGCCAAGTATACCTAGAATTTATCAATTTAAGCGCAGTACTAGATTGGTAGCAAGGTCTCATCATTTTAAAATGTTTTTCTTCATCGCACTTCTTGCTTATGGAATTGTCTTCTTGCTTCTCCGTCTTCTTGCTTCTCAGTCAACTATGGGACAATATCAATCGTTATATTGTTTTCTTAATTCTTGTTCTTTTATTGTTCTCTCTTCTTAATGTTTTTTTTTTTTTTTCTCATATGCTCTAGCACTCAATACCCTCTCCCACTTGCTTTATTGCCTTGTTTGGGGTAAGATGATTAAAAAAAAGTATACTTTTAAATTAATCTAAAGGGGAGCCATAACAGCAAAACATGGACCGATAATTCTCGATGTGGTATTCCAATGTCTATATGCAAACTTTATTTTCCCATAAAGAAAATAATTTTAAACTCATTTATTAATGTGACATGATTTTTATTACTATAAACTTTATAATTAGTGGGTACCGATATTTCTGTAGGCATCCAAGTACTTTTCTTGTAAAGTTAATATCTACCGGCTTAGTAATCAAAGTTCTTATTTAAGAAGATTTGACGAAGGATGTGCATTTCTTAAATAGGATAACTGAGGTTTGCATTTTTCTTTTAGCTATCCCATAGCTTAATGGTAAAACATCCTTGACATGAAAGTGGTTTCCCAGATTAAAAAGTGAATACAGGCTTGAATTCTTTTGGGAGTCACACTTTATTTAGTGACAATTTCGATCTCTAGGCTGATACATATTAATTTCACTTGTTTTTAATTTAATTTTTTTTTTTTTTTTTTCAAACGCCTATACCCATTACATATAACATTTGTAGTAATTAAGTTATTAATATGAACAATAAATGGTGGTCAAATGCTATGCTATTTTCGCAGTCAATAAAATGCAAACTTTGACAAAATATCAAGAATCTATCTAACATATTTATAAGTCTACCATTAGTCTTAGGTTTGAATATTGCTCTCACAAGTAGTCTGGCGCTCCTGCTATAAGTTTAAAAGTTCTTGATAAAAACCAAAGCATAATCTGCAATGTTACTGGTCCTGATCTGGCATCTGGATTTCAGTCATTTTCCCAACACCATAACGTAGTTTCCCTGAGCCTTTTCTAAAAAATACTTTCAGGGGAGTTGTTCTGATGGACTTTCCTCTATAGTACCTGGACTTTATGAATTTAAGCGCAGCACTAGATTGGCAGCAAGGTCTCATCATTTTGTAGTTGAGATGGCTAGATGTAATGTAAGTTCTATGCTAAGAGTTTCTTCTATCGCACTTCTTGCTTGTGGAACTCTCTACCGGCTTCCAAGTCAAATTTGATCTTCAAAAATTTTAAATGTTAATCGTTATCTTCTGTCATCTTAAGTCTTGTTCTTTTTCCTTTTTCTATTTCCTTAATAGAATATGTTTTCTCATATTCTCTAATACTCAGCAACATTTTGCGTCTTAGTGGATTTATTGCTTTGATTGGAGTGAAAATAATAAAAAAAAAATGAAAATAGGCAAACTGACGAAAACGTATTTTTTCTAATTTACTACAACAATTAAAAATAAACAATAATGTCATTTATTTGTTCATAATCAGTAGAAATGTGATAGTGACGTTTAAGATAGAATATGCATGTATGTGGGTAAAAATGGTCAATTCCCAGAAGACTCAGCAGCAGACTTTCTCTTTTAATACAATGTGGAAGTGCTACCCGGATAATGAAATCTCCAATGGAGTTACGTGATCAATCCTAAGATCTGATAGTACTTGAAAATGCACAGCCCAGTTCAGCAGAAGAAACGGACAGGTGACACAAATAATAATGCTAATCGTCAGTATCAACCGATATAAGCTTTAGTTTAAACACACCTGGTTCTCTGGCAGTTGTGAGTTCAATCCTTAGTCTGGTCGTGCTGAAAAGTCACATAGTCAAGTTCAATGGAAGAAATGGACAAGTGAGACAAAGGTACCATTATCAACCGATGTCAGCATTGTTTAAAACACAAAGTGCCACAAAGGCGAATAAAGCTTGTGACTAATTAACTGATATAAATGATCCCTTAAACATCGAAATATCATTAATTAGATTTATCTATATATAAAATTCTATGACTTCTGTTAGCCCGTCCGTCACACCCGCTAAAATAGACAGTGACCAATCTAAACCAAATTTTAGGAAGTGCAAACAAGCAAGGGGGTAGAAAGTAAAGTTGCTTTTACTAGAGTGCGTACGTTAGTACAATAAATTTTCATTTACTTTTTTTTTTTTTTGAAAAATTAAAAGTTTTATTATTTAACATACAAAATAGACCCACTATTTTAAAAACAATTTAGTGATTAAAATAAATATTTATTTAATAAAAGTGACGTATTTTTTTTTTTTTTTTTTGTATATCTTTTAAGTTTTTATATATACAAGAATCCAGTTTCTGCATTTGCAAGAACTATAAACAAATCACAACGCCAAACGCTTCAAAAAGTTAGAATTTGGCTCCAGAAAGAAATATTTATGCATGTTCTGTCCCATGTTGCAGATTCAAGAGTAAGAAATCCTAAGAATTTATTCTTCATTGGTAAAAAGAAAAAAATACATTTTCTTAAAAAATATTGTTAAGCAAGTTCATAAAATTAAATTAAAGAAATTATTAAACCGTGAAGTAGGTTTTTGTCAAAGTATTCAAGTCGAATCCATTACATTCATTCACGTGCTAATACCCTTGGGAAAGGTATGAATCCTCTTCTTCTCCCACACCCCGCCAAGCTTTGGGCAAATAACAGGACAAATCTGGTTTTAGAGCCTTGGAAGGCAACTGGTCTACCGAAGAAAGAAATGGCAACCTACTTCGGGAAAAAAATCTGCCGCGTCAGTCATGTATCGAAAGATAGATGATCGCCTAAGCGTGAATCACGCGTGGCATATAAGTGTCTGATATATATATATATATATATATATATATATATATATATATATATATATAGAATAGAATAGAATACTGAAAAGATATTGACCCAGTCAACTTCCAAAATTATGACCAAACAAACTTTTAGGGAATATAGGCATATACACACACATATATATATTACATACACTTACGTGCTAATACTCTTGGGAAAGGTATAGATCCTATTCTTATCCATCCCCAACTATAAGTAAATAGCAGGACAGACCGGGTTCTATAGCCTTGGAGGGCAACTGGTCTACCAAAGAAAGAAATGGCAACCTACTGCAGGAAAAAAATCTGCCTCGTCAGTCATGTATCGAAAGATACATGAATGCCTAAGCGTGTATCACGCATGGCACATGACTGACTGAGTGACTCTTGGGAAAGGTATGAATCCTCCCCCCCAGCTATGGGTAAATAGCAGGACTGACCGGGTTTTATAGCCTTGGATGGCAACTGGTCTATCCCAGAAAGAAATGGCAACCTACTGCGGGAAAAATCTGCCTCGTCAGTCATGTATCGAAAGATAATGTCAAGATTTCAACACGCGATAGGACGTTGCCAAAAAAATCTCTCGTATTATAAAAGTGATGGTTCTTAGTCACACACGTGTGACTTTGTATGTACGTACGTAATGTATACGTATATGTCTGTGTTGTAAGTGACTTAATGTTCATACCATTTAATGTATACACAAGCACATGCATATATACACACACATTATGTGTTTATCATTGTATCACTTCCTAATCATTCTAATGTGTGTGTGGTGTAATGGTTAGCGACTCGGAATGAGAACTCGGTAGAGCCGAGTTTAATATTCCAGTCGGGTGCGTAACATTCCCTTATGCGCATATTTCCTTGGTAGACATATTGGATCAATTGCCTCCCCCAGCTATGGGTGAAATAGTAGAACTTGCTTCTAGAGAAATCAATTTTTATTCTCAAAAGAATATTAATGCTATATTTACTCGAAAAAAAAAAAAGAATTATTCCTGCAATCCAAAACCATTTTCGTCTTTAAATAACCCACTAAGGGTTGATAACCCGTAAAAAACAAATCAAACCGTAAATCCAACTCACTCTAAACAGAAAAACGCCTTAATATTTTAAAGCCTAAAAAACAGATAATATTATATTGAATTTTTCGGAAATTGTTCAGTAATAAATAAAATTATTTTAAAAACTTTTTTAAAGATTTTGTAGAAATATTTTTAGATCTATCATTGAATGAAATTATACACACTCACACGTACAGACACAATTTGAATGAAATTGAAACTGTCATCTGTTTCGCAAGAATTAATTTCTCTGACGCTCTGACAACAACCCCTGGGGAACAAGAAAATCGGATAAGCCGATCTTTTGAATCATTTTACGGGTCCCTTTCTATTTAAACCAAACATATTTTCTAATAAATCTGATCTAAATGAACAAAGAATGTAGATTTGAAATTAGATCGACTTACCGTCAGCAAAGCGACGGGTACTGAGCGGGTATCCATAACACGAGACAACGCAAGACCGAATGACGTAATTTTTATCACCAAATGCTTGAATTTAGTTTGCTGTTTCAATATTAGCCGCGTCTTCACAAATTTCCTTGTGGAAATCATTTGGCAGCAAGTAACATCAAGTCGACTAAAAGTTAAAGCATTCTTCTATGTATTCACATATACTTTTATTTTCTGTATTCTTATATTCTTCTCTCTATTCTTGTATTCTTCTCTGTATTTATTTTAATCATCACACCCCAAGCAAGGCAATAATGCCACTAAGATACAAGAGGTTACTGAGTGTGAAAGAATATGAGGCAAAAGTAAAACAATAAAACAAAAAGGAATTAATTTTTCTCTCTGTTGTATTGTTCTCCTTTTTCGTGTAATCTCCGTATTCCTGTATTCTTGTATTCTCTACATTCTTGATTTCTCTATATTCTTGTATTCTTTCTGTATTATTCTCTGCTGTATGGTTCTCCTTTTTTTCGTCTCCGAATATTCTTGTAGTCTCTACATACTTGAATCCCTCTATATTCTTATATTCTTTCTGTATTATTCTCTCTGCTGTATGGTTCTCCTTTTTCGTGTAATCTCCGAATTCCTGTATTCTTGTAGTCTCTACATACTTGAATCCTCTATATTCTTATATTCTTTCTGTATTATTCTCTCTGCTGTATGGTTCTCCTTTTTCGTGTAATCTCCGAATTCCTGTATTCTTGTAGTCTCTACATACTTGAATCCTCTATATTCTTATATTCTTTCTGTATTATTCTCTCTGCTGTATGGTTCTCCTTTTTCGTGTAATCTCCGTATTCCTGTATTCTTGTATTCTCTACATTCTTGATTTCTCTATATTCTTGTATTCTTTCTGTATTATTCTCTCTGCTGTATGGTTCTCCTTTTTCGTGTAATCTCCGAATTCCTGTATTCTTGTAGTCTCTACATACTTGAATCCTCTATATTCTTATATTCTTTCTGTATTATTCTCTCTGCTGTATGGTTCTCCTTTTTCGTGTAATCTCCGTATTCCTGTATTCTTCTACGTATTCCTTTATTCTTGTATTTTCTGTATTCTTGTATTCTTCTCTGTATTCTTCTCTCTATTGTATTCTTCTTTGTTTTTGTCTAAACTCTGAATATTTGTATTCTTCTGTATATTCTTGTATTTTTTGTATTCTTTGTATGTTCCTGTATTCTCTATAATCCCGTATTCTTCTCCATATTTTTTTCAACTCAGCAGTACCTGAGAGGATGCATTATTTTTACTTTCATGAAACAAGAGTCAGTATGGAAGATAACAACTCGAAAACTGATACTGACGAGCCGCATTCAAACTTTACAGCTGCTGATATGACTTTCCTGGTCGAAGTGCAGAAGATGAATAAAACAAATAATGATAACAATAAGAATTTTGCCTTTCGTCTCCTTTTCCTTCTTGATTTCATTTTTAAGCCATTTACCCTATACATTTTTCATCCGCTTATTTTGTTGTCATCTGTTTCCATTAACAGGCTTGATAAGAATAAGGAATCCCATAATATTTGAAATCACGTCTAACGTATGTCCGTTGTTTTATTTTTAGTCTCGACCTTTAGGATGAGTTGCAGGCTGCATTTATTTCACAGCTGCTGACAGATGTTGACAACATAGACGCGCCCTTACGGGACTGTTTATCGCGTAATTATCAATGTATTCTGTATATTTCCTTCGTGCTCTTGTTATGAGAGCGATAACAACTGCTAGGTTCTACAAGTTAGACAACCTTACGCTAAAACAAATAGTACTCAACTGTAACAAAAACTACAGATGTCAAAATAAAAATTCCTCTATGAATTTGATAAAAAGCTAACAGTTAAATGCATCTATTTACATTGGGACTAATTTCCACATATTTTTGTTACTTTCACGTTTCGGCCATTGTGTTATCCGATCTTCATCAGCTGTCTCTCGATCCAGGTAAACTTTTTTAGGAAAGTTCTTTAATTAATCTACAAATGTAGATGTTTCTCGTTCCGGTTGGTAGATTGTTTACCGGAATATCAACCTATATCGGTTATTTAATGGCGAAAGCAGAATATTTTCTTCGCAATTTTATTTTATTTTATTTATTTATTGATGATAATAATGGATTTTAGTTATACAAGTCTTCCTAATTAAGCCATAGCTAGGGGGAGAAGAGGTGGATTCATAACTTTCCGAAGGGTATTTGTGTGTAAGATAATATAACGAATCCGAATTGAACTGGACTCGGATCTCCGATTATTAATGAAGTACGGATCAAGCAAGACTAATTGATTTGTTTTTTTACAGTTTATCAACCTTTTGCTTGTTATTTAAAGACAGAAAATATTTTTTTACATTCTAAGAAGTTTTTGATATAATAATGATTTCATAAATACAAGTCGCACTAATTAACCCATAGCTGGGGGAGAAGAACTGGCTTCATACCTTACCGCATAAGTGAATATAACGAACCCAATTAGACTTGGAACTCTGCTCTCCGAATTACAATTCTGTTACATAACCAGCACATCCAAGTTTACAGAACTTGGTATTTCCAAGCGATCACCCATCCAGGTACTGACTAAACTTGACGTTGTTTAACTTCGGTGATCATTCAGAAATAGGTCTTTCAATGTGTGGCCATAAATTTTCTCGTTCTTGCTATTCATGTCAAAATACGTTACGTCTTGTTCTTATCTAGCAGTTCTCCGTACTGCTCACCCTATTTTACAAGTCTATCTTAACTAACCCAGAGATTAAATCATAATTACTCTGTCACAAACCAAAGTTTTTATTCCATGGGTTACTGTCCGTCCTGACAGTAATTAAATCTAGTTTTCTGGTATTCATATACATTAGTTGAACGGGGGGCACCTCAAGGTGGTGTAATGGTTAGCAAGCTTGTCTCGCTAGAACAATTACGAATGAGTAGTGAGTTTGATCCTCACTGGGTGCCCCTTACATTCGGCCTTGTGCTACATCCAAGCTACGCTTGAAAATCGCTACATTAGTTGAACGGGAAAAAACAAATTTTAATCAATTCACCCCAAGTAAGGCGATAATACTACTAAGACGCAAGTGGTTATTGGGAGTGAAAGAGAATAAAAAAAAACTTCAGAAGAAACTAAACAGAAAACAAGAGATAATTCTCTACTCCTCTTTATAAGAACGGGGAGGAGTGTTGGCTGGATAATAAGCGAACCTATCTCCTACTATTGAGGACTAAATAGATAAATCTTACTTATTATAAAACGCAGATTGTGTGTGTGTGCGTGTGTGTGTGTACGTTTATATATTGGATCGGATTTCCGACATTTTTCAAGCAATTTCAACAAAACTTCACAGGACTGAGTAAAATTACCTTGCGGTGGTTCTGACAGCGCCAAAAATTGGAAAAACACAATTGTTTTTGCACGAAATCAATTTGAAAACACGATAAAACATGACTCTGTCGCCAGAATGAAAGGGGGACAACTCATATCGAGTTATACTTATAAAACCCAGGTTGTGTGTGTGTGTGTGTGTGTGTGTGTGTGTGTGTGTGTGTGTTTATATATATGGGATCGGATTTTCTACATTTTTCAACCGATTTCAACAAAACTTCACTTTTTTTTTTGGCAGGTAGTGTTTCTTATTGTCTTGCACACTTTTTTTCTTTTTTTTACATTCAGAATGCTTTAAAAAATTCCATTTACATGACAATTGTTTATAATAAAATTCTATTCAATCGTTAGACTCATAACGATTAAAACAATGTTTTTGTTTGAGTTTGGGTTTGACCAATTCGTAAAAAAAAAACAAAAAAAAAAAAATTAAAACATGCGTGTCCGTCAACATTAAACAATAATCTTTGTCAATTTTATTTTTCAGTCTTTATGATGGTCGATACTTGATCTATCTCTTACTGTTACATCCCCGGGCAACGCCGGGCTCTACTGCTAGTAGTAAATAAAATTTCAGTATTTAGGAGCAGATGATAGAAATATAGAGTTGAAGTAGACGTTAGAAGGAACAGGAAACCCAATTCTAAACAGAAAACAAGGGACAAACTCCTAAACATGTTCAAAAGAACGGGAAGGAGTGTAAACCGGATTATAAGTAACCCTAGCCATTCCGTTTAAGAAAAAATAAATGAATAGTAAATAAAAACTCAGTGTTTTGGCAAAGATGTTAGAAGAATAGAGTTGAAGTAAGCTTTACAAGGAACCAGAAGCCAAATCACAAATAGAAAACAACGGATAAACTGCAATTCTTGTTTAAAAGACAATGGAGGAGTGTGATCCGGGCGATAGTCAACCTGTCTACTTCTAATAAATTAAAAATTATATACCCACGTGTTTGGTTGGAAATTCAACAACAAATACCTAAAGAAGACAAGAGAGTACAGCGGCCAAAGTTTTATGACTGCATCGATCAAAATAGGGGTATACCTTGGGTTACGTCGTTTCGAATTAAGTCGTTTGTAAAAATAAAAAATAAAAATATGGTAAAATAAAAATCAAGTTTAATTCATTTTATTCTTCTTTACATCTGTCCGCCACAAATATTGAAGTCGTAATACCAAGGGAAAGAGGAAAAATCTTTAAAGAGATGGAACAACTTCTTTCTGTTTAGATTGATTGGTTGAATCATCAGCATTAGTCAAGAAATCATTCAAGATGTAGAGTTTAAATCGAGTCAAGGCTGGTTTATGAGATTTAAAGAACGAAGTTATCACTCTGTTAAGAAGCAAGGTGAAAGTGCATCAGCTGACGAACAAGCAGCAGCCGATTTTCCTAAAGCATTTGCTAAGATCATCGTTTTCTTCGATGATCTTAGCAGTATTTATATGTACGTACAGTATTCTGAATAAAATAATTTATCAGCGATATAGACGTACGCTTAGCATTATCATTGCTAATGCTAAGCGTACGTCTATATCGCTGATAGATTATTTTATTCAGAATACTGTACGTACATATAAATACTGTAATATGC
This sequence comes from Acanthosepion pharaonis, assembly GCA_903632075.3. NCBI lineage: Eukaryota > Metazoa > Mollusca > Cephalopoda > Sepiida > Sepiidae > Acanthosepion > Acanthosepion pharaonis. The sequence continues at coordinate 277,258 of CAHIKZ030000247.1, read as the reverse complement.
AGTGGAGCGTGCTTATTTGCGGTTTATAGTGTGGGTATTTCGACTTAAGTCGTTTTTCGACATAAGTCGTGACCTCTGGAACCAATTAACGACGTAGCGCGAGGTATACCTGTAAAGTTCGGATACATAAACTGTTAAAGATAATATTATAATGTACAGTGTAACCCGGATATAAGAGACCCGGATATAAGAGAAACCCGGATATAAGAGAGATTTTCTCTGGTCCCAAAGTGTTCCCATACTTACCTAAACAAAATAGACCAAACCCGGATATAAGAGAAACCCGGATATAAGAGACTTCTTCTCCGGTCCCGATAACTCTCTTATATCCAGGTTACACTGTATATCATTTTTCAGTGATTTTAAAAGTATTAAACTCATAAAAAGAAAAACTAAAATAAATTAGTACTCTTTGATTTTAAGTTCTTCATTCATGTGCCAATTCTTTTTTTCGGAAGTGAGTGATTATGGCTCTCTACAACTTTCTGTCTTTTGTTGTTCTGATTAACTCTTGACCCTTTACCATACCTTTTTGACTTTCTGGATCTTGTTGAAAAATAATACATCCTTTTTTTATACGCCGACTCATCCTTTCAGGACTTGGGTGATCATGGCTCGCCACAATTTCTTGTTTACTGTTGCTCTAAATAGCTCTTGCTCCTTCAATACCACTTTTTGAATTTGTGGATCTTCTTAATACAATCTTCTTTTACGTACCAAACTCTTTCAGGACATAAAAGATCATGGCCCATGCGGCTTCCTTTTTTTTTTTTTTTTTTTGCTCTAAATAATTCTTGCCATTTTATCACCCCTGATCTGTTTTTTTCTTGACTTTACTTATAACATATATATTTTTCTTTTATGTGCAAAGTTCTTACTGAACATTGAAGAACATAGCTCTCCACAGCTTCCTGTTTATTGGTACTCTCTTACACATTTACTAACATTCTGTCTTTGTATTCCTTCTTACCAAAAGATTCTTTCTTGTTTTATGCACTATATCATTTGATGACATGGGTGATCATGGTTCTCCACTGCTTCCTGTTTTTTTATTGCTCGTAATCTTTTTCTTTGTAGCCCTTGATTAACAATCTATTTGAAACAACAACAAAAATATTCTATACCTAGCGCTAAAACTAGAAATGTGATGCTTTTTGTATTTACAGTAATCGGCCCGTATATACACGCAAAAAATTCAAAATTCTTTTTTAAAATACTGGTGGTCGCTGAATTGTAGTAAACTTTTCCATTTATGATTAGTAAATATAGTTTTTACTTAATAACAATATCAGCTAACCTCTACAAAGTAAGACAAAATTAAAAGATTTAAAACATTATAAAAAAACAAAAACAATACTTCTAAAAATTCATTATTCATCGAATTTATTTTTTTAAGATAATGGTGTTCTTAATATATTTTATTCCTAAAAGCTATTAAAATTTTTATAATTAAATAACGTCTTAGTTTTATTGCATATTTTGTTTTAGATTCAGAGCAGATTTTTGGTCACAGGGGCTCCTGCTTTTAAAAAAAAATATGATGATTTAAATTTTCCAAGTAGTTCTATGTATAAATAATATAAACATTAAGCGATACAAAATTTAATTTCTTGAAATTTCATAAAATTAGATAAGGGGGGGGTCATAGATATAAAAGAACTATTTTTCCAAGATTTTCTTAAAAAGAAAGATTTCTAAGATAATTTAATTCATTTTTGGATAAGTCCTGAAAGTTTCATTAAAATCCGACAATTATTTGACTTTTGCATGAATTTCAAAATCCCTGTGTTTTTCGCCGCAAAAAAGACGCTATAATTCTCTGTACAAATCTTTACTAGCCCCCAACCCGACCCCCGGGGGATGCAAGAATTTTTAACGAAAATTTCCAACGTTCTGAAAAGGAGAAAACAATATAATATAATAATAAAAAATTCTTTGGTCTTTCCTTTCAATAATAATGAAAACATTTGTTTTTATTCAGTTTGGTGGATTTTTTCATAATGATATGCCCATTTTTTAGCGAATCTACAGAGATACATAACTAAAACAAAAGCAAAATATACTGAAAAGTTCTAAAAGAAATACGGAATATAATTAAGCAAGGATAACGATATGATAATTGGTCGTTAAATTCTCTCAATTATCGAGTGAATTTTATTTGACGCTACGAGATACTTTCTGCTCGATTAAAAAGGATAATAGCTGAATGCTATCAGATTTGGTGAGCGGTATTTATTGATCTATAAATTCGTTTTCCGATATCAGTGTCGGACTGGCCAGGGTGTTGGCTTGCTCCATGGTAATTGGGCCCATAATGGAGTGGGCCCTTATATCAAATAAAAATGCAATAAAGAAACAAACACATTGAACATATAGTTAAACTTCCGCGGTACACTTAAATTATGATTTTTCTAATCACAGCTTAGATGTGGCACAAGGCCGAAAGTATGGAACACCCAATAACAGTCGTAATTGATCTAGCGAGACAAGCTTGTTAACCATTACAAGAGGTCGATGTGCTCATTTAAATTATGATGATCGAAATGTGTATAATTTTTATGATTTATTTATTAACACAAACAATTTTTTATATTGTTCAGAGTTCCTATTTTGACTGATTTAAACTCTGTTTAATTACATTCATTCGGGAATAAAAGTGGATTCTAAAATTGGACATTATTTTCTGAACGACTTAATACATACACAGGCAAATGCACCCCCACACACGTACCCCCCACACGCACCCCCCACACACTTACAAGCACATCTACCCACTAATATAGATACGCGTATAGATACGCAAGACAAAAATACAGTGACATGCATTTACATACAAAATCCATAGACATTCACTAATACACAAACATCTACCAACACATGACAAAACACGCACACTTTCTAACGTACATTTCAACATACATAGGTATTTTTTAAGAACACGCATTTATATACAATAATAATGAACAGTAAGATGGCGTCCACAATTTTTTTTATCATCCATTATAGATAAAATCATCTGAACACGTCATCTAGAAACGCTCTCTTCCGATAATATCCAGATTTAGTTAATCAGTAAATTATTCCAGATGAACAATGGCGTCGGCGGGTTAAAGTTGAAATATATTTAATCCCCTAAGACAATTACTGCATGTTTCATTTACGGTTTTGAAATACGTACACTCGATATAAGCTCGTCAAAAAATGCAATTATGAATTGCTATTTTCAGTGATATACGAGGTTCCATTATTAGTTTGATCCAAATCTTACCAATGTCATTTTTAGACAATGTTAGGGAAATCTTCGAAGTATCTTAGAACTTGACTCATTATAGATTCTGCAATCATTCAACTCTAACATGTTCTTTAGAGCTCTTAAAAATTCAAAAGCTACAAAAATGGACTCCATTTCGCTTAATTTTTAAACACTTGTTATAGCAAACGGATCGGACGTAATTAAAAACATCCGTACATATATATTTCTTACAGTATACATATTTTAAAATCGTAAATGAATCATGCATTAATTATCTTTGGGGATTAAATATGTTTTAACTATAACACGCTGACACCAAAAAAACAAAAAAACAACAACATCATTTTCGTTTATTAGACATTAAACTACGTCACTTAGCATCCTCCAGAATTAACCGAGACTTTTCAGTTAACCTGATGAATATTCATGTACGTATCTTAAATTTAAACTGCTAGGGACAACTGTCTTATAAAGAACACGCCTTCCTTGTCCTCTTAGCTTAATCTAAAGTAATTTACCAAGAACCCGGGATCTATTGACCTGGTTATTAGTCAGCTCCACACTCAGTTGACCTTCTTCGTTAGGGTCAGTTGACCTGGATCCTGTCAAGGCGGTAATTGTCAAAACGACTTCTGTACCCTTCTGCATGTATGTCCTTAGCAAGATATCGGCTGATATCGCTACATGTACACTTGATGTCAGAACTGGTTTATTCACAGCCTGGTCCCACAAATATTCAAACTCTTTTTTATGTCAACGGGGTTAGGTAATAAAAGTTCGGGAAGCCCATATGCGGAACAACATGAAATCAAAACATTGTCTCGACGCAAGTCGTTGTTTGTGTCAGTCTACCAGGACGGCGTATTGTTGGTCTCCCATCACAGCACTTTATTAGGTTTTGTTTCATGGGCATCTGATGACAATAAAAATACAAAAATAGAATTATTCGTGGGAACTGAGGCGTACTGTGGCCTGACGTAATTTTCCCAAACACACAACAAATTGGTCGGCCATTATCTTAACCATAAGATCCAGTATAATCCCATTCGTTTGTTTTTATTCCCTATTTCTCTCTGTCTTTTTTCGTTTCTTTCCTTCTCTCTTATTTACTTTTCTCCCTACTCCTCTTTCTCACTCTTTCACTCACTCTCATTTGATCTCTGTCTCTCCTTCTTTCACTGTATTTCACTCTCTCTCTCTCTCTCTCTCTCTCTCTCTCTCGTTATCTCTTATTTTCCGTCTTCTCTTTTTTCTTTCTGTCTCTCTCTCTCTCTCTCTCTCTCTCTCTCATTCTGTTTGTCTCTTATTTTTCTCCCTATCTCACCTTCCGTTACTTTCCTTTTTTCTTTCTTTCTTTCTTTCTTTCTTTCTTTTTCTTTCTTTGTCTCTCTCTCTATCTATCTATCTTACATTTTTTGTCAATTTTCTCTTTTTTTCGTTTTCGTCCTTCTTCTTTGTCTATTACTCATTTTCTCTATCTCTCCGCTTCTTAGTGTTTTTCGTTCTCTCTCTCTTTCTCTGTACTTCTCATTATCTCTCCTATTTTCTCTCCTCTTTTTCTCTCTATTTCCTCTCTGCCCCCCCTCTCTCTCTCTCTCTCTGTGCCACCCTTTAACTCAGCCTTCACTCTCTCTTCCCCTCTCTCTCTTCCCCCCTCTCTCTCTCTCTCTCTCTCTCTCTGTAAAAATCTCGTTCTCTCTTTTTCTCTTGTTTCTATATCTCCGTTTTTTTCCTACTTTTCCCTATATCACTCATTTTCTTTCCTTGTTTGTGTCATGCATTCTCTCTCTCTCGCTCTCTCTCTCTCTCTCTTATTCTTTCTAGTTATTAATCTCGATGTAGTTTATCTATCTTAATCTCTTTTTTTTTTTGTTTTTTTTTTTTAATAAACTTATCTTAGTTAAACACAAAGCCACAATTGTGAGGTAACCAGTGAGGATCGAATCCCCTACAGTAGTAAAATTCTGTTGAACACAAGGCCATATAAGCTTGATATTTACTAAGCTTAGTCTAGTCTGGCACACGGCTACACTAGCTAATGGTCAGCTAGACAATTTGAGAAGCATCGCTGAGCCAACAACCTTAATATTGTTATTTTTTTTTAAGCACTTCACTCCAAGCAAGGCGGAAGTGCCACTAGTATGCAAGGGGGCTACAGAGAGTGAAAGTAAGACAAAAGACTGGGTATGGGGTGGGGGAGAAAAGAGTAAAAAGAAGAATGGGGTCAAGACAACAGAAATGTCGATTTGACATTACATTTAAATTTTTGACGTTTATACTTATCAAGGAAGCAAGTAAGAGGAAAAGAGTGTCACTGTCGGGAAGCGAGAGAGAAGAAATTATTGGAGTAGAAGAGGCGGTTACATTTAACTATTTCGACAGTAAAAGGGTGGGACCGAAGTGCCAAGCTAGTAGTACGCTTAAATTCATGCATCTGGGGCACCAGTGAAAAGAAGTCGTCAGAACAGATGTCATGAAAATATTTATAGAAAAGACAGAGGGAAGCCACATTTTAAATGAAGAGATTAAGTTTAGGCCAGCACTCAATTTCTTTTCAGCAGGGTGTAACTGCTATGCGACCAAACAAAGAGTAGAACAAACCTGAATTGGAAATGTCAAAATCAAGTACAGAAATTTAACAATAGGAGAATTGTTTTAACAGACGACAGAAAATGTGACACTGAGATCTGAAAACGCATTGGAATAGGGAAAGACATATTTCAAAGTATTAAGAAACAGAAAACTTTGTTATAAACACAGAAAATTCTGATTAACTGCTACACGATATCAACGGTGTTATATAGCTGTGAATGCCGGATAATTTACTCAAAAATGGAGAGGAAACTTAAGACAACAAAGATGTGTTTCTGAAGGACAATGCTGAAAATATTATGGTTGGTGGGTTTAAGCAATTAGGAATTTTAAGAAAAACGAAAACAAAATGTTTACTTGTACTAAGAATCAAAAAGAGTTGAAATTTGATATGGAAAGAGGGCAAAGAAAATTTGACACTCACAGGGTATATTGAAAGCAAGAAGGACAAATGGAAACAGCGAATAAACTTTCTAACGCTATTGTGTAAATAGATGGCAGATCATAGACTGAGGGGAATATTAAGGGGACAAACGTTGTTTAGGGCCTCAAAGGATAGGAAATTGTGGAGAATCAAAATCGCTCAGATCCTAAAAAAATACGACACACAAAAAAACATTATATAGATTATTGTAATTTTAGTATATCATTAATATACATGCTGACCTGCCAACTTTTGTTATTCCAGATTGAAAGAGAATATTGTAACAACTCGTTGGACACACCCTACTAAACACTGCTTGTCACAGCTGACAGGTTTACAGAATGCAGTCTGGACGTGAAGATAATTTGGAAGCGCGCTATGCAATAAAGTTTTGTATTGACAGAGACGGACATCAAAAGTGCCCCCCTCCCCAGTCCCTACAGTCCAGAAATTGCTCTCTGTGACTTTTGGTTTTTCCCAAAAGCTGAAAAAATTCTGGGGTAATTGTTTAGAAGACATTGGGAAAATAAAAGAGGCTGTGACAAGGGTCCTGGATACCTTACCTTTAGATGACTTCTATGGAACATTCATAAAATGGCTGAAGTGCTACAAGTGGATTGAAGTTAGAGGGATCCTCTGACTTTGAAAGAGATTTGAGTTTTATACATCTTTTAAATTATTAAATGTCTCACCTGAAAACGTTTGAATGCACCTCGTATACACATGTGTGTGTCTATGTGTGTGTGCGCCACAACAAATGCACCTTTCCAGAGTTTATAATAAATTTTATCAGCACAATATTTAAATAAAATTTTGTATAACATTTTCATTTCAAATTACCCTAGTATATATATATATATATATATATATATATATATATATATATTTATAAAATATATTATTTTTTTCTAAAAAAAACATTATAACATAAGTATGTTATAAAATCACTACAAAAATAGCCATTTTGTTTCAACACACTCTGTGTCTTATCAAGTGATGATGTTGAAAAGAAAATAAACCTATTATAATTATTTTATAACATACTTATGTTATAATTTTTTTTTTTATAAAAAATAATTATATCTGCTCTACTTTGTATTGAGCACTCTTTTAAGAATTGCCATATTAGCAAAAAAAAAAAATGCTCTCACTTAAATTTTCAAAAATTCAGCCTTTGCGTTGTGATTGCAATCTTCACAAGTTTGTATCTGTTACCAATAGCACACTACAAAAAACATATTTCGATTTGCATTATATTTTTTCATCTCTTTACCAAAAAGAAAATATTTCCTATGCCTAATGATGACCGGAGAAGCTGTCGAAAGTACTTGCATATTTAAGGAAGACCTAATACAGTTTATCATTTTAAAAAAACAAGGATCATAATCATTCATCGAGTTGTTAGTGGGTTAATACATTTTTAAAATTTAGTTAGTGAAGTGAATTCGCCATTTTATCTCATTAACTTTACTAATTTGCTTTTTGTATGAATGATTCATTGTAATATGAATGAAATACTACCACATATTTTATATATTCATATATATATATATATATATATATATATATATATATAATATATATATATATATAAAAAACAAACAAAATGCTTATATGCAATTATGCTGTTTTAATGTTAATATGTCAACCTCGGACGCTTCGGTCTAATAAACCATCTTCAGGACATATTCATAAAATATAATTAACATTATCAATTCAACATAACAAAGACGATGGACATATGTCCTGAGAATGGTTTATTAGACCGAAACGTCCGACGTTGACATATTAACATTAAACCAGCATAATTGCATATAAGGATTTTTGTTTGTTTTTTCCGTATATATTTTTCTTCATACTGTCGGATCTATATCCATATATTTGCTTACATATATATATATATATATATATATATATATATATATATATATGTATAAATACCGTAATGTCAGGCGCCTTCGCGGTGTCACTTCTTTTATGATGTCAACAAATGTTCGTTATAGTTGAGACTTTGGAATCGCAGATACTAGTAGTAACACCTTGAACTAATACTCGCACTAGTAATACTTGTTCGAATAGTAACCGCCGAATAGTAATCCGTAGAGTGATTAGTATAGAGAAATAGTATAGAGGATAGTATTCAGAATCGTGATCATTTTAGACGCCACGCTAATTCAAACTTCAGGGTCGACAACGACAATTTATCCCTATGCAATATATATATATATATATATATATATATATATATATATATATATGTGAATAAGATATATTTAGGCAGCAAGTATAATCCAAATAAGTTTGAACCGGCAACGTTAAACACTTTTATCGTAACTTCTAAAATTCTTTCATTTTCTCAATGAAACCAAGTAGCGTCTCTGATATATCATTTTCCATGCGATCAAAACGGAATAGCCCATCATTTATTAGGTATTGGCTGGGCGTAATAGTCGTGCTAACTAAGTAAACTAAAAGTGGCAAAAACAGAACTCTCCTCATTCCTGATCGCAATTTAAATCAAACTAGTCCGATTCGAGTACCGAGTCGCAAAGACTTTCGACGCAAGTATCGATCACTGAAGTGAGCGCTTGGAAGGGACGCGATAATGTCTACTTCGGCCGAAATGACCTCCGGTCTTGAACAGGCACGACGGAAATGCGGACGGCAAACGACAACTTAGCGACTAGCACGGGACCAAACAAAAGCAACGGACAACACCGATCACGACAAACTTCAACATCTACGAGGGGGGTAACGGCCTCGGAGGCTGCGTCAACGGCGACGTTATCGGCGACGGCGAGTGGTTCGACTTAGTCAGCAATAGACAAACCACTAAGGCGGCGGCCAACCAGTAAAAACGCACGCGCAAACAGACCGTCAGGAAACGCGCGATGCTTCAGCGGCGGCAGTGTCAAAGGCGGCGGCTGCTAATGCTGATGACCATGCGAACGCGTTCACGGATCAAATATCCGACCTTGGTGCCATCAACCGGCGAACGGAAGGCGAAAAAATTGTGTCGAAAGATTCTTCGGTAGGGAATGCGGTACGCGAAGGAGAAACGACGACGACGAGTGATTGTTGGCAGCACTGTACCCTCACATCTGCTTGCCGAGACACGGAGGCCCAATTTTATATTATTCTCCGACATCCAATATATTAATGGCCAACTCGTATCCAAAGTAATAATGGCTGTCCGCTCGTAGGGCGGCTAGCCAGTTCCTATGGCAGACGCTTGCTCAGCCACATTTGTGTTTGTTCAACACCCACAAAACCCACCTGTGGTTTACACTGCAACTATGCTGAGCGGACCTTAGTTCCAGTTTCTGGGAGAGAGCGTGATCAACTGTTTGAAAAAGGCCATTACACTCAAACCCTCGGTCACAATGACTTACGACTTCGTGCTAGCTCAACCATCGTTCGCTTTCCAACCATGAGACCGGGGTTCAAATCTCACCAATGTCGATTTGTCAGGAAAGTGACTTCTTGATGTTATAGGTCTGGAGAAGGCACTTTTAGAAAGTGCCTGTAGACCATACCACAGGTTGACCCAAGTTTTTGAGTGAAATTGGGTGCCATCCCAAATAAGACTCGCTTCAACCCATTATTTCACACTGTCTCCTTTCGCCTACTTCTCATAAAATCTCCCCAACAGGCGATTAGTCTAATCTTGTGTATTGTGCATTGTGTTGCAGTTTTTCAAACATCCTATTTTCCTTGCCTTCCTTTATGAGTAAGGTCTTATCGATTGTACTTAGAATAAACCAGCTGACCGACAACGAAGCGGATCTACACCCAATCCATTCAAAGATAGCAATTAATATGTATGAAATAAAAAGCTTTTGAAATCTGGATTATTCACTTTGTTTTCGATGTTATTCACTTTTTATTCAATATTATTTACTTTATATTCGCAAAGTAGTTAGTGAGTGACAAGGTCTGGTCATCTTACAGTTGAAATTGCTAGATATAAGCGTAAGTTAACAGTTTTTTTCTTGCACTTCTCACTTGTGAAATTCCCTTCCGTCGTCTTGATCTTAATTCACGTTTGGTCTTCACAAATTTAAATAAAATGTCACTGATTATCGTCTGTCCTCTTAAATCCTGTTCTTTTATGTTTCTCGCTCATTAATAATTCTTTTATTTTCATATATTCTTTAACACTCAATAAACACTTGCGTCTTAGTGGTTTTATTGCCTTGCTTGGAGTAAAATGCTTATTTAAAAAAAACTGTAATTAAGTTCCGCTCCAGGGGGTCTCTGATGTTGTTGAACAAACACAAAAGTAGCTGAGCAGATGTTTGCAGTGGGGATTGGCTAGCCGCCCTGGTGTGTTCTGAAAAACAGTGTAGCAGGCCATTATGTATGTATTTATGTTTGTCTATTCATCTATATCTATCTCAGTTCGTATCTATCTCACTCTATGCTGTGTTTTTCATTATATTTATCGAAAACTTACATAGCGGCGCTTATCACATTTCAAAATAACACGTAACATTGTACCAAGAGCAGGGAATAATTCCTGAACTGATCTGACCTTATTTATAGGGATAAGTAGATTCATGCCTTTTCTAAAAGGCATTTGAATCAATATTATCCTATAATCTATTAGATGGCTGAGGTGAAATAGATATTACATGGTAAAGCCATCATCTCTCCAAGTAGTATTCGACAGATTAAAATGAGTTTTATGTTAGCAGTACAGAAAATTAATCCTTGACTTCCTTTTTCAATACATGGACGTCAGTATGAAGTAAACCTACTTTATAACGATATATATATATATATATATATATATGTGTGTGTGTGTGTGTGTGTGTGTGTGTGTGTGTGTGTGTGTGTGTGTGTGAAAAGTGTGTGTATATAAATATTAATAAATATACATATGTATAATTATTTATATATTATATGCGCGGTACTTATTAGAAAGCGCTCAATATCAGAGATAGAGCTAACATATTTAGTTGGATCGATGTGAGTTTGTGACCTAGTTTGACGCTTTAGCTATCGTCAGCTGACGATCGCTAAAGCGTGAAACCTAGGGTCACAAACTCAACTATCCAAATCTATATATATATATATATATATATATATATATATATATATATATATATATATATATATATATAATGTTAGAAGTAACTAAAGGACGCTGGAAACAAATATTAAATACGCGAACAGCACACTGGTTTCCAAGTATATCTGAGAAATTAAAAACAAAAAGCAAATCACACCAAAAATATCATGGAAAATAAGGAAAAGAACATCAGCCTACAACAAATCAATACAAAAACTGTAAACTCTGCTTGGATGAAAAAATAGCTATAATTATCTTCCCAGGCCAAAACAGACTACTAAATAAACGATCGGAACTCAAAATGCAGATACGAAAAACAAATTTTTGCTAATATACTTAAAAATAGAAAACTTAAAAGAGTAAATAAATAAAATAAAATAAATAAGAAAAAACAAGTAAAATGTATTAATCCAAATAAATAAAGTAAATAATAAACAAATTAACACATTTTTTCGAATGTTATATAATTATTCTTATAACTTTATCAAAATATGTTTATCAAGCTTTATATTTTAGAATTATATAATTTACCTTTATATCCTTTTTTTTCCTTGGTAAAATGTTCTATGAAGCTTTAAAATAAAAAAGTTATTTCACATTTAGACTTTTTTCTTAACATCATTCTGATCTTTATGCTCGCTACTGTATAGACATAGTTAGTAATGGGCCTTGACATATTGACTCATTATGTTTTGAGAGATGATTTGAATTTAGCCTTGTAGACTTGTTATTCTTGAAAGCTTCATCTAGCTTATTTTACTCATAACCCAGAGAGTACAGCTTTTCACAGTGCTATTTGTGACACCTTCATCGACTCTTATCCCATTATATCAATAATGATATTTAGGAACGCTTTCTCCGCCTGCGGCAGAATGTTCAATTCACATGACTGAAGAATTGCAACGTGCACTTTTATGGGCCGAGCCATCCTAATGAATGGCCCAGGCTTGCTGAGCGATATGCGTTTCTATCGGATTACCAGCTATACTATAATTGCCAATCAAGTGTATAGAACCCAGTCTGACTTGTTATTTACCCATAGCTGGGGGAGCAGAGATGATTACAAGGATATTTGCGCGTACGTGAAAGCAACGAACTCAACTGATATTCGATCTTGTTTTTCAAATGTTTAATTCCGAGCCAATATAGATTACTTCATCTGCACATCTGTTTATTAATTATTTACATCTTATTATCCAGTTATTATATATATATATATATATATATATATATATATATATATATATATATATATATATCAGTATAATTCATTGATAATGCCAGATCTAAATATTCAATAGCCATATTAATTAATTGTATTACGATTATGAGTGAAATAATATTAATTATATGCATTAACACGGTAGGAGGTTATGTTGAAAAATAAATATTTATAAAATAAATGCTTTTTAATCACTGGATTATCTTTAATGTATCTAAAGGTGAAACTATAGGTTGAATAATAGGGCAGACTGGACCCTATAGCCTTGATGGGCAATCAGTCTACTCCAGAAAGAAACGGCAATGACTCGAAAGAGACGTCAACGCCCAAGCGTGCAACGTGTATGGCCCTTGACAGAAAGAGGAAAATGAAACAGAACAAATGTTTGTTATTGCCTGCAGTAGAGTGAGATGCAAGTTTTACGCATGGTTTAATTTAGGTTCCGTCAGTGGCAAACTGTTGATTGACACGCAAGGCACGTCACCCTGTAACCTGTACGTCTAATGACTCAGTCAAATTTTACAATAACCCTTGGCTACTGTTACGCAGCTGTTTTTTTGTTTTTTTGGGTGGGGATGCATGAAAAAGACGATGTCATTTAGTTTGCGCGAACGCGCGTGTGTGTGTACATACATAACCACACTTTTGTATATTTGTATATATATATATATATATATATATATATATACACTGCGTGCCAAATTATTATCGAGATAACCTTTTTCTAATATTTCAAAAACCGTCCAATCAATTCACACAAAATTTTCACACAGTGTTGGCAACACTGACTTGCGCAATCACTCAAATTTTCGTACTGATCTGCGCAATGTAAACAAATTGTCGAAAAAAAATCGCACAGATACAAGTTTAAAGCTCAAAGAAAAAAAACGACACGAGTAAACAACTAACTAAAAAGAGATCAATACAACTGTAGAGCAGACCTATTCAAACCTAGTGAGCCAGACAAACCTACCCAGGTTTCACCTAAGCGGATCGTTAGAGCCAGCTTTCCCTGACGATCCGCTTATAGGAAACCTGGGTTTGTCTGGCTCACTAGGTTTGACTATATATATATATATATATATATATATATATATATATATATATATATATATATATATATATATACCTATATATATATATATATATATATATATATATATATATATACTATGTGTATATATATATATATATAACTATGTGTACATATATATATATATATATATATATATATACCTATGTGTATATATATATATATATATATATATAACTATGTGTACATATATATATATATATATATACCTATGTGTACATATATATATATATATATATATATATATATATATATATATATGTACATATATATATATATATATATATATATATATATATATATATATATATATAGGAACTATCTACCAAGGTTACACCTAAATGGATCTTTAAGGTAAGCTGGCTGAAGGAGAATGACAAAGGAACATATTCATTGATAAAAACAAACACTAAAAACTTAAATTTTCACCTTCTTTGTTCCTTCTCCAGTTTCTTTTTTTTCTTTTTCTTTCTTTTTCAGCTTTTTTCTTTCTTTCTTTTTCTTTTATTTGCCTTCTACTCTTTCTTTTATTTTCATTTTCATTCTTTCTCACCTTCCTTTCTTTTTTTTTCTTTCTTTTTCACCTTTCTTCCTTTCATTCTTTCTTTCTTTCTGATGAACTGATATTCCGAATAAGCAGATCTCCTTCACCAGTTTGTCCGGTACTATTTTAGAGTTCGAACCCAAGTAAACACCAGGATTTCGAATTCTTATTTTCAAAGTAGGGGGGGGGGGGTGGCTTAGTTGCCGATAACCCGACCAAGCAGCACTTAGTAATGGATTATGTATTACCAGTATTACTCCTAGTGACCTGGCATAAGCTTGACATAACAATCATCAATAAAACTACTTATAGTGTATACAAATATGCATACACATATCGAAGAACTTTATATAACAGTAACAATGTAATGTATGTATATATATATATATATAATCCTAGTGAGCTAGGAACTACCTACTTAGGTCTCACCTAAATGGATCTTCAGTTTAAGCTGGCTTACCCTGAAGATCCATTTAGGTGAAACCTAAGTAAGTATTTCCTAGTTTATTAGGATTTTTTATACTTTGCTCTACTTTACCTTATTTTCTTATTTACTCGATTGCTTTTTTTTTGGGGAGGGGAGTTCTGGAAATTACGAGGCTGGGCGATTTTTTTTTTCTTTGGACTGGAAATTACGACGCTGGCCGATTTTTTTTTTTTTGGACTGGAAAATACGACGCTGGGAGATTTTTTTTTCTTTTCTTTGGACTGGAAATTACGACATTGGGCGATTTTTTTTTCTTCTTTGGACTGGAAATTACGACGCTGGTGATATGATCACGTCGTCGTCACGTGGGCGATGTTGTGAAAACGTATTCGAAGATGATTTCAAAATATTAAAATATTAAACAAACTCGATTGAACTATTTTCTCATATAAACAGTTCGTCAAGAAATCCCTTCCGTTGATATAGGAATACGCAGAGATCAATAGGTTCTTATATTTTCATACAAGCTTGAAGTCTTCCATGTTACAAAGTAAATCAAAAATGATTTCAAAATATTAGACAGACACGATGGAACAATTTTAAACAGTTCGTTAATAAATCCTTTCCTTACTTACAGGAATAGGCGGAGATGAATATATATATATATATATATATATATATATATATATATATATATATATATATATGTATATTTAAGCATATAAGACTACCTTTTAATCCTAGAAATCACCCTTAAAAATTGGGGTCGTCTTATACTACAATTCAAAATAAATAAACCTTAAATTCTGAGTATGCACATATATATGCATGTATGTATATACATGTGAATATATATAGGTGTGATTTTAGTATATCATTAATATTCATTTAATATGCTGACCTGCCAACTTTTGTTATTCCAGATTGAAAGAGAATGTTGTAACTCGTTGGACACACCCTACTAAACACTGCTTGTCACAGCTGACAGGTTTACAGAATGCAATCTGGACGTGAAGATAATTTATAAACTCGCTATGCGATAAAGTTTTGTGTTGACAGTGCGTGTGTGTATATATGTGCACGTATTTGTTGTTATTTGTACGTATTTGTGCGTGCATATTTCCCTATATGTATATGTGTACACGTATTTATATGTGCATGCATAGGCTCGGTTTTTAGTGGCTGAGTACGTATTTGCTTGTATATTATTGGCTTGTGTTTATATTTGTTTTACTTGAGTGCTTATGTGCATACCTCTATATGTGTGTATGCGTGTGTAGTCGTATATATATATATATATATATATATATATATATATATATACGAGCTCACGCGTTCGAGAAGATGTCTAACTGCCGGACTACCACACTTTCTCCTCCCGCGCCAACTTGTCGGGCTTTAGCGTGTCGAACTAATGCTCACTGCCCGCTGATATAGATATCGAGCGTAAACAGGTTTATTGGTAGACTTATCCTTTGCTTTCATCTTGATAGTTTATAATGTTAGTTTGTTGGGTTTAAGACCAAGGAATATGATAAGCTTGACACTTGGTTAACATCTAAGTGTGATTCCAAATAATTTGTACAGCCAACAGGAATCCAACACGAAAGTCAACTTCCGAATTCATCTTATTTCCGACAATTTTCTTTCCATTGATATGTACTATTATTATTTTTACTGTTACTTTATTTTATTTTGCTTTATTTTATTTTATATTTTATATTATATTATTATTGTATATTATTTTATATTATTGTATATTATTTTATACTATTTTATCATCACATACTTTATTCTTGATATCATTAGTGTTAGTTAGCATAGTAATATTATTATCAATAACACTCTTATTAATTTTTTGAAAAAATAGAGTTGCCCCCCCTTACTTTCCCAACGCCCCTTTTTGTTTTCAAAACCAGCGTCTTCCTAATTTAGAATTAATATTTTTATTTATTTATATTTTTATATATATATATATATATATATATATATATATATATGTATATATATATAAAAGTGAACATAGAAGTCAACACTTCAACACAGCGACAGTCTGTTTCATGCTATATGCAATCGTCAGGCCACATATTTCTGATATATATATATATATATATATATATATATATATATATATATATATATATCTGATAATATATATATATACATTTTTTTACTGGTGCAAAGAATTAAGAACTTAATGAAAATATGCTGCCTAAATGCACATACACACACACATATAAATGTATGTGTGTGTTTACATATTCAGATATGTGTGTGTGTGTGTGTGTGTGTGTGTGTGTGTGTGTGTGTGTGTGTGTGTGAATACGTACATGATGATACGAATGCAGTTATGATCCGTCGTCCTGTTGATTGACACACAATGGATGAAACTTGACATCTCATCACCCTGTAATCTGTACGTTTCGTGACTCAGTCAAAAATTACAATGCCAGTCGGCTACTTTTACGCAGCTGGTTTTCTTTGTATAAAAAACAAGTCATTTCATTTTTGTACTTACTATCATATTCTTTCTCCAGTCAACGTCACGCGTTAATCACTGTAACAGCAGTAATAAAATATATCGGCGTTATAGGATGTGCGGCTGGTGCAATGGATAACGGCTAAGAATGAGAAATCAGAGAGTTCGAATCCCAGTTGGGTTAGTTCTATTCATTAATGTGCAAATACCATTCGCGAGGCAAGGCACTTGACTTAGCTTAATGTTTATATATATATATATATATATATATATATATATGTGTGTGTGTGTGTGTGTGTGTGTGTGTGTGTGTGTGTGTGTGTGTAAATAAAAAGAAAGAACAGTAAGATATATAATCCGGTGTTCTTATAGATATTTTTATTTTTACAAAATAGTGCTCAATGTAAATTTACAGAGCATTAATATTATAAATTAATTGATTTAAAATATGTTTTTTTTTTTCGCGAATTTTGGAGTCTTATTCGCCTGAGGATGAAATGGAACTAATGTCTTTAATTTAATTACAAAATTAAATCCGAAGCTTTTAGCTTCCATTTTTGAAACATGGTTAGAACTGTGTAGCGAAAAAAAATACATATTTTAAATCAGTTAATATATATATATATATATATATATATATATATATATATATATATATATTATGGAAATATACACAGCAAGACGAGCTTAATTAATGATTAAAAAAAAAGAATTGATCACTCTCACTCAACAGAGCTGAAATCGAGGGAGGACTAAATATTACAATATAAAACATAAGAAGTATGTAATAAAATAAAGGTAGAACAATCAGATGGAAATAATACCAAGCCCTAACAGACATTCCCTCTGTTTACAGAGGGAGGGCTGTTTGGACCTGACATATATCGTTTCCATTGTCTTCAAATGTAATAAAGAACGAGCATGACTAAGAATGAAGAAAGAGTCAATGCTGAAATTGGTGGCCCAGCTTGGATCATTTATAAGGTGCTCAGTGATGCCGGAGCCGTATATATTGTTGATCTTGTCTCCAGATTGGAACGAACGTACCATTCCTAATTTTTCCGGGTACGTGTTGATTTATCCGTGCGTCTAACCGTAAGGTAGTTCTACCTATGTAGTCGGCTCCGCAACTACACCCAAATTGGTATATTACATTATTATTATGGTGGGGGAGGCAGAACGTCCTTTCAAGCAGACACCCAAGGAGACCGGGTAGAGAAAACAATACGAGATTGGCAGAAAAATAGCAATTTTTTTATTGCTGAGCTAATCTGTTTGGCAAATTTACCACTTATTGAACCGAACCAGAAAATAAACAGAACGCAAATAAACAGGACATTTAGAAGCCGTACTCAGTCTAGGTTTAGAAAAAAAGTTGAGAGTTTCTTATTTATGACAGCCTTCATAATATCCAAAGGGTACCCATTATTAGCTAGAACTTTGGCAATTGATTTTAGCTCTTCATCTAATTTAGATTTTGAGCAGATCATTATCATTTTTTTTTTAATCATGAATGGTAAAGCTCGTCTTGCCATTTTTATTTCCATAATAAAATTCTGTACCCCTAAGAAAATAATGATTGATATATATATTTAATTAATTCATCGAGTCTGAAAGAAAGCTCAACAGAATGCAGAAAGCACTGGACGGTCATTTCATCCTATATTTGGGACTCATACAGCAGAGCGCATCCACTACCGAGAATTAAAACCCTGACAGTTAGGTTGTAAACATCATACCAACTGTTCCAATGGGCCTCGGTGACGAAGATATTGCAAATCAGACTCAATATAGCGCCGCTCGCTCACATATTCCGTGGTGGAACTCTACTGAGTTCTCTTTAACCATAGGACTGTGCCCCCTGGAGCCACGACTAGTCTCACCAAGCCGCGCACTCTAGAGCATTATATATATATACATATATATATGTGTGTGTGTGTGTGTGTGTGTGTGTGTGTGTGAGTGAGAGTGTGTGAGTGTGTGTACATATTTAAATATGAGATACATACATAAGGATAATGATTCGAGATAGCCAATCTGCTGATTAACACACAAATGACGTCACCCTGTAATCTGTACGTTTATTGACTATCAAAATTCACAGTAAGCGCCGGCTACTGTTACGGAGCACATGTAAAAAAAACAACTTTGTTTAAATTTTATACTTGTTATCATATTCTTTCTCCGGTCGACGTTACAAGTTAACAAAATTCATCATTGTATCAGTAGTAATAAAACTTGCACAATACTAGCATCGTATCCCCCCAAAAAATGGTTCGTTAATTACACATGAATCGGCGTATCCGCCTGGGATCAATGTATCTTTGATAAAAGGTAGACTATATTGATTAGTAAAATTGTTTAATGTCAGAGATTATATATATATATATATATATATATATATATATATATATATATATATATATGTATCATCATCGTCATCATCATCATCAACATCAACAGCAGCAGCACTTCATCCCAAGCAAGGCGAAAATGCCACAAAGATGCAAGCGTTTACTTGAGAATGGAAGAAAATGAGAAAAATTTAAGAACCAGAACCCCAGTCATAAATAGGAAACAAATGATAATCCTCTATCTCTGTTCAAAAGACAGGGAAGGTGTGTGAACCGGGCGATAAATAAATACTTATCAATAGCAAATAACAAAATATTTCTAGTATAGACATGTTATAAATTTTATAAACACCTTGGTATTCGGTATCTTCAATGTTTAAAGTCAAAATAAAATAATAATAATAATAATCAGTGTCACTGAAGGCTTTATTGTTGCTGCCCAGGACTAATGCTTGCCAACTAGAAATTATCAAGCACACATACTGAAAAAGTGTGCTAGTCCAAAATGCAGATTCTGTGATAAATATCCGGAAACAATTGACCATCTTGTATCAGGTTGCGCAGTATTGGCACCCACTGAATATAAAACACGGCACAACAGAGTGGGATAATGTCTGCACTGGAAAATCTACAACACTTACAGAAAGGAAACTTCAAGAAATTGGTATGAACACCACCCAAATCCGGTTACGGAGATCGAACCTGTAACAATTTTATGAGACTACTATACACACAGACAGAATAATAAAAGCAAATCGCCCAGACTTCGTGATTAGAGGCTGTAAACAAAAAAAAAATTGCCTCCTTATTGACATGACAGTCCCTGCAGATTGCAATGTATCTTTGAAGATTTTTCAAAAAACTATCAAAATACAAGCACATTGAAATAGAAACTTCAAAAATGTGACGCATGGGGACATTAACAATTCCAGTTGTAGTTGGAGCCCTCAGATTGATTTATTGAAGGGATTATTGGTAGCCCAAGCCTTAAAGAAATACAAAAGATTGTTCTCGCAACTACAGCCCACACCTTACGAAGAGCTTTACCTTTGTAAAATAAGTGCGTTTTTTTTTTCAAAACTGCTCAGTGGAAAATATGATGATATCATTTATGAAATTAGGTCTCTAGTCGGGGCCAATAAAGAAATGAGTAGAAACCAAAAACCAGAAGAAATAAAGCCACAACAGCAACAACAACAACAATAATAATAATAATAATACAGAAACACCCTTAATAGATTTGGATTTTGTCACAAAGATTAGAGAACTGGAGCATGGCGAAGCTTATAAGTACCTAGGAATTAGCGAAGGAGATGGCATACAACACCCCGAAATGAAGGAAAAAATAAGAAAAGAGTACTACAGGCGTGTACGTCTGGTACTAAATACTGAGCTAAACTCAAAAAACAGGATATCAGCCATAAATACATTGGCTGTCCCTGGGGTGCAATACAGCTTTAATGTCCTTAACTGGACCATAGCTGAAATTAAGCGAATGGAGGCCAAAACGAGAAAGCTTCTCACTTGCTATCGCATGCATCATTCCAAAGCTGATGTTGATCGTCTGTATGTGCCCAGATCCGAAGGAGGCAGAGGATTAGTTCAACTAGAACTGTCCTACAAAACTACAACAATTGGCCTCCAAAGATATTTGGAAACTACAGAAGACTGGATGATGGTATGCGTCAAGGAACATGAAAGTAGTAAGCGTCTTTACTCCGTAATGAAAAGAAGCCAACAAATTCAAAATGGAGTTTCAAATGGGCGTAGAGATGCAACTGCAGCACAATACACCGGCTGAAACTGCAGAATACCTAAAAAAGACAGCAAAGACGAATGCAACCGACCAGATACAGAAGCGATGGCAAGATAAACCGCATCATGGCCAATACTCTGCCCGTACCAAACAAGCTGACGTAGACAAAACCCGTACCCATCAGTGGCTACGTAGTGCAGGGGTTGAAAGCGGAAAACTGAAGGTTTTATCCTTGCTTGCGCAGGACCAATGCTTGCTAACTAGGAATTATCAAGCACATATACTAAAATATTGTGTCAGCCCAAAATGCAGATTCTGTGATAAATATCCGGAAACGATTGATCATCTTGTATCAGGTTGCACGGTGATGGCACCCACTGAATATAAAACCCGACATGACAGAGTGGGCCAATATCTGCACTGGAAAATCTGCAACTTCTACGGGAAGGAAACTGAAAGAAACTGGTATGAACACCACCCAGAACCGGTTACGGAGATAGGACCTGTTACAATTCTATGGGACTACACAATACACACTGACAGAACAATCAAGGCCAACCGGCCAGATATTGTTATTAAAGACCACAAACAAAAACGGTGCCTCCTTATTGACATGGCAGTCCGTGCTGACTGCAATGTATCTTTGAAGATATTCAAAAAGCTGTCAAAATACAAGGACCTTGAAATAGAAATCTCGAAAATGTGGCATATGGGAACATCAACAATCCCTGTTGTAGTTGGAGCCCTAGGACTGGTTGGAAAAGATTGCAGTAGATTAATTGAAGGGATTCCTGGAAGTCTATGCCTCAAGGAGATACAAAAATTGTTCTGACAAGTACAGCCCACACCTTACGAAGGGCTTTATGTAATTTTATTTTATTTTTTTTTTTTTTTTTTTGTCAGTGGAAAGTGTCATGACGCCATTTCTAACCTTAGGTCCCTGGGCGGGACCCGGAAAGAAATGTGTAAACGCCAGAAATCAAAGAAAATAAAAATAATAATAATAATAATAATAAGGCATCAAGAATTGTCATATTATTGATTTCGCCATACCAAATGACACAAATATAGAAAACAAGGTGATAGAGAAAATTACAAACTATTCTGATTTCAAAATTGAGATGGCAAGATTATTTCGAATGCAAATGGGAATGTCAAGGTGATTCCAGTGGTGACTGGAGCATTGGGATCAATCCCATTACAACTGTTTGACTTCTTTGACCAGCTAGGAATACTATCACAATTTGGTGTCCAAAAATCGTCTCTTTTGGACACTGTGCATATTTTGAGGAAAGTGTTGTCTGCCTAATCTCGATGTTGTGTCTGAACAGATAACTAAATGTACCCGGTGTTTTCAAAACCTTACTCTGTGGGACAAAACATGATAATAATAATGTTTGAGGAGGTACGACTTGATAGAGAAAGCTCATAGTACAAAATCGCCGGTTGAAAACGAAAAACCGCGCGGTAGATAAGAGAATAAAAGCACATATGATCAACCAGTGTTAAATAATAGCTTCAGACTATTATTTTTAGTGGCAGTATATTTTGGCTCAGACCTCCTGAGTCTGACCTTTAAGGTCAGATGGTAGACAAAAAAGAGATGTCGATTTTCATTGGATGAGCCGAAAGTGGGAATGTTAGAGAGATAGAAAGTGATTTGTCGGAGTTAAGTTTTACAAGTCGAAGAAAGTAGACGTGTTATTTTCGTTCATGGAAACCGCTCCCCAGGGGGGTTGATAGAGCACCCCACTGGCTAGTTAGAAATGTACCCGTCAATGTAATTAATAAAACAGATAAGTTTTCAAATTCCATTCATCTCTTTCATCTCCGGAATCCAAAAGTTCTTATCCTATTCCCTTCCTACAGATTCCTGTTGTAAACAAATACACAGTCAGTTTACTAAGCGATTATTTAGTGTCGATCTCCCAGGGGCATACTGACATTCGAAACGTAGATTTACACTATCAGTGTAGGATTAAGACTTGTTGAAGCCCAATACTGTATAAAGCACGTAAGACTTTAGATAAGAAATTAACCCCCTTACCCATAAAATATCTTTAATTTTTTTCAGGCTCCTATGGATTGTAATGCCCTAAGCTGAACTTTGCTGTATTTTATGCCTAAATCTGGCACTGCCAAATACAGGTACTAGAGTCAAGATACACAGAAACTCATTCACAGTCCCCCAAAATAAATTAGAATGGTATACGACTAATGTAGGTTACTATTTGAATGATCGGGGAAGACTTTCTAGAGGACTAATGACACAACTATTCTTCGAGCGAGAGAAGATACAAAGTTATGGAATCGATTCCGTCAACCAACATCCACTTCCATCAAAGAAGAGTATACAATATTTTGCTTATTTGGCGCAGTGGCCGAGTTCTCCCAAGAAGATAGGGAGTATGGAACACCAGGAATGTCTATCGAGACCTATGGCCTTAATTGATTGGAGTTGTTAACTTGTACATGTTTTGTTTTGGTGAAAAAAGATAGTCTATTGTAAATACGTTGTTCCGTACCGCAGATTTACCCAACAAGTTAAACAAGTCTCGTAAGTGTCTGGGGCATTGTGTATCTCTGTTCATGAGCGGGAGTAGGGGAAAAGAATCATGGCTGGGTGTCGAAAGGTCTATTTTCTTTTGTTTTTGCGGCAGGGGAGGGGAATGTTTCTTTCATTTTTAATTTGTAGGATAAATCAACCAAGGTGACTTGGGGGGTCACACCAAGATACTTGGCAACTTTTTATGAGCTTGTTGTTTCAATTTGAAGGTCAACCAAGGTGACTTGGGGTCACACTAAGATACTTGGCAACTTTTTATGTGCTTGTTGTTTCAATTTGAAGGTCAACCAAGGTGACTTGGGGTCACACCAAGATACTTGGCAACTTTTTATGTGCTTGTTGTTTCAATTTGAAGGTCAACCAAGGTGACTTGGGGGTCACACCAAGATACTTGGCAACTTTTTATGTGCTTGTTGTTTCAATTTGAAGGTCAACCAAGGTGACTTGGGGGTCACACCAAGATACTTGGCAACTTTTTATGTGCTTGCTGTTTCAATTTGAAGGTCAACCAACGCGACTTGGAAGTCATATCTAGATACTTGACAACTTTTTGTTTCTTTTTTTAAATTGATGGAGAAGGCAACCAACGCGAGTTGGGAGTCACATCTAGATACTTGGCAACTTTTTGTTTCTTTTTTTTTTAATTTGAAGAATCAGGCAACCAAGTCCACTTGGCAGTCACATCTAAATACTTGGGGAATTTTTACTTGTTGTTTTTTAATTTGACGGATAAGGCAACCGGGGGGACATGGGAGTCACGTCTAGATACTAGGCAACTTTTCTTTTCTTTTTTTTTAATTTGAATTATAAGACAACCAGTGCGACGTGGGAGTCTCATATAGATGATTGGAAACTTTTTGTTTGTTGGTTGTTTTTTGTTTTTTTGTTGTTTTTTTTTAAATTGGAAGGATGAGACATCCAAGTCGACTTTTGAGTCACATCTAGATACGTGGCAACTTTTTGTTTGTCTTTTAATTTGAAGGATAAGGAATCCAAGGCGACTTGGAAGTCACATCTAGATACTTGGCAACGTTTTTCTTCTTTTTTTTTTCTTTTTATTTGAAAGGTTAGGAATCTAAGCTGACACGGGAGTCACATCTAGATACTTGGGAAACTCCCTCAGTTTGTCCTGCTATCTAACTCGAGAGCTTCAAGAGAAGAGATTCGTGGCTTTTACAAGGGCATCAGTTCCCCAAATAAACGAATCTAAATCGTTCGGATATTGAATACTGCTCGACGATTTCGATTTCACGCTGATAACCGTTACACGATCAGCACACATACGCACACACGCAGAAACACACAGATAGATAGATAGATAGATAGATAGATAGATAGATAGATAGATAGATAGATAGATAGATAGAAAAAGAAACAGTTTAGATAGATAGATAGATAGATAGATAGATAGAAAGAAAGAAAGAAAGAAAGAAAGAAAGAAAGAAAGAAAAAAAGAAAAAGAAAAAGAAATGGTTTAAATAGATAGATAGATAGATAGATAGATAGATAGATAGATAGATTGTTCATAACAGCGGTTCGTTTTTTATACCTCCCAGCCTTCGTCAGGAATCTGTCGTATTTGGAACATCCTTGTAAATTTCTTAGTGAGCCCTTTATTCAATCCACGTTGCTATACGCACCCAATATGTCAATACACCATCCTGCTTGCATCAGTGTAGAGTAATAATTATATCTCATTTGATTAATCGAGAAATAAATTTTATATTTTAAAAATTCGCTGACTGTCCCTAATTTTGAAAAAAAAAATATTTTTCTTGAAAAGGTGAGTTATATCTGAAAATATTTTCTTCTCTAAGTACATCTGCCATGCGAATTCTCGAGTTGTTATGTCTGTGAGTTTAACACAATTCTGATTCTAACACAAGACTGAATTCTGATAGGTGTCATGTTGTATTTTAAGTAATGCAGCGATGAACTTATACTGGCAGCAAACCGCCTGTATACGAATAGAAAATGAGTTCAGTAGATAGACAAAAATAGAAAGGGGGTTAAGACAAGAATGTGTCTTCTCAACCTATACAGCGTGGCGATTCTGAGAAAATTAGAAGTATTAACAGGATTCATTATTGGCGGGTACAATTTTAACAATATAAGATATGCAGATAAGACAGTGTTGTTAGCAGACACGGAAAGAAATTATAAAAACTCCTACAAAATATACTGAAAGAAATTGAGAAGAAAGGATCAAACATCAAATGCATAAAGACAGTATGTTTGGTTGCGAGCAAAAGGAACAGCCGAAAATTACAAATTACAAAGTGGCGATACCAAAATCAAACGAGCACAAAATTTTAAATACCTGCGAAGTGTTTTAACAGCGGACGAAAAATGAGGCAATGAAGGCGCATTAGGTTAGCCGAATATGCTTAACAAAATGTAGACAGGGTATTAAGAAACAGAAAAAACTTCCTTAGATACAAAGAAAGGACTACTGAACTGATATGTGATATCTGTCCTCCTTATTTTTCATTCTTCCTCTTACCTTCACCTTCTTACCTTCCATTCTATTCTTCAAAACAAAGACTAGGCGTCAGAGTAAACATCTTCCTATCCTATTCCCTTCCTAGAGATTCATGTTGCAAACAAATACACAGTCAGTTTCTAAGCGATTATTTAGTGTCGATCTCCCAGGGGCATAGCAACATTCGAAACGTAGATTTACACTATTATCAGTGTGGGATTAAGACATGTTGAAGCCCAATATTGTATAAAGCACGTAGGACTCTAGATAAGAAATTAACCCCCTTACCCATAACATATCTTTAATTTTTTTTCAGGATCCTATGGATTGTAATGCCCTAAGCTGAACTTTGCTGTATTTTATGCCTAAATCCGGCACTGACGAATACAGGTACTGGAGTCAAGATACACAGAAACTCATTCACAGTCCCCCAAAATAAATTAGAATGGTATACGACTAATGTAGGTTACTATTTGAATGATCGGGGAAGACTTTCTAGAGGACTAATGACACAACTATTTACTCCTGCCTTAAAAGTAAATCCGATCGGCCCGACAAAGTAAAAATGGTAACTGCTCTCGAAAATGACCTCCAATCAGTTGTTGACTGGGGTAAGGAATTGCCTGTAAATTCTAATACCTCCAAAAAAAAACTCCTATCTTTTAATTATTATAGAGCTTTTTGTCTTCTATCAGTGCGGCTGATGCTAACCACCAGGAGAGCAACTCATTGCGCCTTCTTGCTCTCATTTTTTCTACTGAAATGAAATGAGGTGGTTATATTAAATCAATTGCTAGATCTACTGCTATAAAAGTTGGTTCACTGTGTTGTGTAAGACAATTTTCTTGTCAGAATCCATCTCCCATATTTATAAAGCTACTTTTTGTACGTGAGTTGAGTAATGCTGTCATATTTGATCCGGTGGTCCAGCTATATATATTGAGATGCTCGACAAAATCCAAAGAAGGGCCTGTAACAGTATTGACCCTAACCTGGCATCTCGACTTCTTGAAGATGAACTCGTCTACAAACAAGGAGGTTAAATAGTGGCATGTCAAAAGACAGTGTCGGAGAAGTCCTTGGGCTGACTTCCGACGGCTGTCGAACTCTCTGCTTACGCAGAGAGGAACCCGGACGAGGCTTTGCCGAAGGGCAAGGTTTCGTCCGGGGAGGTAGACAGGGCCTGAACCCGTCTAATCGGCTTCAAAAAGGCTATTTTTGGCCGAGCCTACGGGCTCGGAGAAACCCACAATAAAACCGGCCTTGTGCCATATTCGTTTCCCGTGGGTGAAATGATAAATACCGAGAAGTTCTTGAGCTGAATTAGTTATAGACTACTCAGGCGATATCTGTACCAACTTACCAACCGAATAAACCACTTTTTATTGTTACATGTTATTTGGCGTTTGTCTTTATTAACCCCAAATTAACATCATAACACTTTCCTATGAATATTTTTATGGCAGTTATTCTAATGAGCTCTCTTCGTTAGTACCTCCACCCCGTGAATTTAAGCTTACTACTTAGATTGGCTGCTAGGTCTCACGGTTTCACTGTTGAATTAGATGTAACTCCAAGTTTTATTCTAATAATTTCCTTTTCTCGCTTTACTCATGTGGAACTCACTTCCGGTTTCTTGATTTCTTGCCATCTACAAAAATGTAAATACAACATCAATTGCAATCTTCTGTATTCATGAATGTTGTTTTGTTATTGTCCTTTCTCTACACTAAAGTCACCTCTTTCTCTTTCGATCCCAGTAACCCATTGCTTAGCAATGATTAATCTTGGTAGGATTATCGCCTTGCTTGGGGTAACATGATTTAAAAAAATACCCAGCAACAAATTCGGAGATATTTTACTTCTATAGCCGAAACGTGCCACTACCAGTTTGTCTACAGGAGGCCATCTTGACAGCGTAATCTATCAGATATTTTATTTCAAATTCATTGACATAAATAAACTATCAGCCTATAAAACTAAAACTATTTTTTAATTAAACAAAGCGATTATATTTTCATCCCTGAGATGTTTTGTTATTGTATAATCTACGTGAATCTTACAGACGTCTCTATGGAATAAAGTACTACAGATTCGGCACGCTAGGTGTTATTGTTGTATTCTTTAGCAAGCATAGTTTGACCGGGTAGAGTTGCTAGCCTCACGATCAACTCGTTTGAATGTCCTTCTCCCAGACTGGTTGCCAACTAAGGCTAGAGAGTTGAGTCTGCATTACTATTAACCTCTAGTTGGTGGAGAAGGATGATTCTTTCTGTTGTATGCTGATTTATTTGAATTGATTGTTCTTGATTATTACATTGGGTTGGTGCATAATTATCAGGCGTTATTATAAATGATATTTATTATGAAAAAAGAAACATAACAATTCAGCAATAACATTTTTAAATGATTATTCCGCAGCGTATGATTATTTGAAAATAAAATATCTTTGTTAAAAAGAAGTAAACAAAACAGCAATTTTTATTAACAAATAACTCGCCTACAAAAACGCCTGATAATTATGCATCAACCCAAAAGTTACAGTGATTCCACCGTCCTTTTCGACCAGTTCTTATTCGGTTTGATCTTTGTACTTGATTTTCTGAGAATTTCCAACCAAACATTTTATTCATTCCACAACGGCAGATAGTTCTCATTCTGTTGTTTATCCAAGGCTATTATTTATTACTTGAATATTCCGAATTAATTAATCAGAGAACGTAAATTTCAATACTTGAAAACTACGTTAAATTATTTCTGTCCAAAGAGCCACCGTCCTGTAAGTAGAGGAATTTCCGCCAATTAAACATTAAATTTCTTTTCAAATATAGAACTAAAAAACATATTAGAGTCTGAGAATGGTTAGGGTGTACAGTGTTCGAAACGCTGTGAAGAAAATGGTCAAGATAAAGACACAAGGTCGAATAAATCATTGCATAATAATTATAATTCTTCATTTCATAATTTTAAACAGAAATTCACGGAAGGTTTATTCTGTTATGTCCTATACGTGATACACGCTTAGGCGATCATGTATCTTTCCATACATGACTGACGAGGCAGATTTTTCCCGCAGTAGGTTGTCATTTCTTTCTGTGGTAGACCAGTTGCCATCCAAGTCTATAGAACATGTATTGTCCTGCTATTTACTCATAGCTGGGTGGAGAAGAAGAGGATTCGTACCTTTCCCAAGCGTCAGTCAGTTATGTGCCATGCATGATACACACTTAGGCGATCATGTATCTTTCGATACATGACTGACTTTGCAGATTTTTTTCCCCGCAGTAGATTGTCATTTCTTTCTGCTGTAGACCAGTTGCCATCCAAGGCTATGTAATACAGTCTGTCCTGCTTTTTACCCCTGGCTCGGAGGAGAAGAAGATAATTCATACCTTTCCCAAGGGTATTAGTGCGTAATTGAATGTAATGATTACAGAATGTTACTGAAGAAGTTTGGCGTGTACAATAGCCGAAATTTTGTGAGTATGACAACGAAGAAAGACACTATTTCAAATAAATCTTTAAATTTCAATAGCAATCCTTCATTTCAGAATTTCAAACAGTAGATTATCGAGTAGGTAAGGCAACTGAAGAAGTTCAACCTGCACTATGGCCGAAACGTTGCAACGAAAACACTTGCGATGGGGAGACTTGTTCAAATAAATCTGTGTATCGTACTTATAATTCTTTATCTCACAAAATCAAAAAAATATGCATATTTGCCTGCAATAAACAGAGGAAACAAGAAATTAGCAAAAATATAATAGTTGCATGATTCATTTTATCTTTGCACAACTCTTGTTCAACGAGTTGTTTTTGATGAAGCACTTTGGTCGAAGCCTCACAGGGATTATGTTTAAGATATCTCAGAGTCAGAGTGCCAGAACCGCATCTTCTTCTTCTTTCTCTTCTTCTTTTCCTTGTATCGTATCCTTTCAAGACAGGGTCGATAATAGCCCTCCACAGCTTCCTGTTCTTTGTAGCCATTAATAAAGTTTATATTTTTGTTATATCTCCTAATCACTGTTCTGACAACGATTTAAATAACCTCGTCAGGTTATGTGATACTTTCCTCTGTCCCTCTTGCCTTCAATATGCCCTGTGTGTGTCGGATTTTCCGAGCCTTCTTTCCTCATTATGTGTCACCGTGCAGTTTTGAATTTTTTGTCCTTCTCCTAGACTGATTGTCAACTTCGGCTTGAAAGTCCAGCCCCGCTGTTAGCTGGAAGTAGAAAAGATGGATTCATGCCTTTCTCAAGGGAATTGGCGGGTAATTGAATGTAATGAACCCGACTCCCCGAGTTCTCCTTCCGAGCCGTCATCTCTTGTGCTACCCGCGCATGCTCAACAAGAATAACCAGAATTTTTAATATGATAAAAAGAAAAGAATAGCAGCGATAATAACAATAAAGTTTATACAAAATAGAATTAGTTTGTTTCTTTTGATGTCTTTCAATGCGTTTTTATGGGTTTGTTCTTTGTAATAGTTTTATTGTGGATATATTGTCTTCGTGGGTAGGTCACATCTTTGATTATCCGGTCTATATTTGAAATACAATTTGCAATTAATGACACATATAATTATAACGTTACGCGTATTAGCAGGATATAGAACCCAAACAAAAATAGACAAACAGGATGAGCTTTTTATTGACGACGCGTTTTGTCCAGACCTGAAGACGCCTACTTTACTGAACGCAAAACGCGCTATCAATAAAAAAAAGTTCTTCCATTTTGTCTTATTTCACCACTAAACGTTATTTATTATTTGTATAAACGCTATTTTTAGTGGGTATACATGTTTCCTGCTTTCTTTTCTTAAACAGTCAAATTAATAACAACCGGACTAAATTAAGAAAACCTACTAAAGAAAGATGGTGCCTCCGACAGGAATCGAACCTGCATCCTTTTTCCAACAGATTTATAAGCCAAAGCGTGCCGCTACCAGTTTGACCATGAAAAGCAACCTTACAGTGCAAGATTTGAATCACCTATTTAAGGAAAGCACGTTTCTCATTGGGGCATCTACGAATCTATATCTGCTAGATTTAGTTTCCTACGAATCTATATCTGTTAGCTTTAGTTTCGTATCCGAAACGTAAACAACAGTAATTTCTTTTAAACGTCTTTTTTTTTTATCCGACGCTTTTTTATATTGCTAGAAATGTTATTTTTAGTGGCTACACTTGTTTGAGTTTCTATCTGTTGTAGAGTAGTTTTCACAGTGGAGGCTTGTATTTCGCTAAGTCGGTCCTAAAAGGGTCCAACGTACAAAACGTTAGGAACTTGAAATAAGAGTTAATGACGCAGCAATCTAGTTGTGATGGTTGATACTTCAATGTCCGACATCGACTGACTCACTCAACACCACTGAGCCCAACTGGCGACCGCTACTACTACTACTACTTATTATGTGTGGGAGAGTCTATTACAATAGAATAGGTAATGTTCTGGTATAACACTATCCCAGGTTTTATTAAAGAAAACTCCACCTCCGACAGGAAGTGTGTTTCCTCTAGGCCGACCACTGACAGAGCAAGGTTTGAATTGCCCATTTAAGGAAAACAGTTTCTCGTTGGGACTTTTCTGATGCTATATGTTAGCCTCAGTTTTGTACCCGAAACGTAAGCAACAGTAATTTTTAAAAGGATTTTTATCCGACATTATTTCTTATTACTATGAAAGTTATTTTTTTTCTTTGGGGCGGGGGGGTGTACACATGTTTAAGTCGCTATCCCTGTTTTTTTTTTTTTTTTAGCTGCACGCTTGGCTCAAAAAGTCGTTTCCGTGATGGAAGAAATGGATACAAGTTCGATCACTGTCGGAGGCACAATTTAACTTTAGTAGGGTTCCCCAATTTAGACTGATTGTTATTACTTTTACTGTTTACGAAAATAAAACGCAATAGCAACTCAAACAGATGTACCGACGAAAAATAACCTTTATAGTAATAACAAACAATGTTGGATAAAAATCATCATTTTTATACAATATATATATATATATATATATATATATATATATATATATATATATATATATATATATATATATATATAATAATATTTTTTGTTTAAAATATGATTCCTTCGCTACATAAGAGTTCTCATGTTTCAAAAACGAGAGCCGAAATATCCAAATAATTATTAAAATTAAGTTGGATTGTGGTGTTTAGTCCCGTTTCATCTTCAAGCGAAATTTTAGGAAATTTTGATATTATAATATAAGCTCTACTTCTGTATGGAGCACTGTCTTCTTAAAAATAAAAAACAAAAAATACTAAGGAACCCCGGATTATGTAGATTAGCGCTACATTCAACACCATCACTTGATAAGACACTAGAAGTGTTTTAAAACAAAATGGCTATTTTTGTAGTGATTTTATAACATATTTATAATTTTCGAATAAATTACACACACACACACATATATATATATATATATATATATATATATATATATATATATATATATATATATATATATATATATATGTTTTTTATAACATATTTATGCTATAATTTTCGAATAAATAATATTTGCTCTACTCCGTATTGAGCACTCTTTTAAAAATAGTATTTTTTGGTTACTGGAATTTATTTCCTATACACCAGTCCTATACTTGGAGATTATATATATATATATATATATATATATATAGAGAGAGAGAGAGAGAGAGATAGACAGACAGACAGACAGACAGACAGACAGACATATCATAAATGTGTCAGTGTGTCACACTTTTTCAACTTTACTCCTAGAGGCCGTAGCCCAACCTATCATACCATTTTGGAATCAGGCCGATTCTGCGAGGAAATCAAAAACATTCTGGGCCGGATCCAGACCCTCAATCCTGAAATTTTGGATTCCCAAATTTTCACTACTGCCATTGTTTTTTGGCGATTTTTTTACGGGATTTTTTGCAACGAAGTTTTTTGTACGATAACAATTTTTATAACTTGGGAATAAATTTGGGAATAATCGAAATTGCGAAATCCACCCATGAAATAAAAATAATTGTTTGTACGGAAAATAAGGACCTACGTGCATCAAATTTTCTTTAAAATAAGTAGCGGGACAGAAGAATTATTGTTGAACTTTTGAAAGGGGGGCATAAATATTAAAACAAAGCTTAAATACAGCGATCAATTTTGAGTTCTTCTGTACTTTATTCTTAACTATCGTGATGATGGTTTAATCAAGAACCCTCCGTAGGAGCTAGCTTAAATGCCACACCATAGGGCGGATTTTAAGTTAGTATATATTGTAGAAACTTTGTGCACTTTGTGAAGCTCTATGGAAGGGGAGACATGAGGGAATTTAATTATAATCTTGTGATGAAAATATCTTTCATTATAATGAAATGAGTTCCAGTCGACACCATCGAAGGGGAATCAAAATTTCCATATGTGTTCGAAGAGAGATAAAAAATGAAAAAATTAGTTAACCAAAGTTCTTCCTTCGTTACGACCGTGCTCCGTCGAAGCTGACTGGGTGTGTTACCGAAACTGTTAATAAAGAGTCTTAAACTTAAATTTAATCGGAAACAAAGAAAAGAGTACTGAGCTCATATCTTTCCTCCTTTATGGCAGCGAATGATGAACAATCTCCTCAAATATGAAGAAAAGACTCGAAGCAATAGAAATGTAGTTCTACAGTAAGATGCTGAAAATACAATGGGCCGGACATGTGAGCAACGACGAGGTTTTGGAGAGAATGGAAACAAAGAGGAAACTTATACTTAACATCAGGAAGACGCAGTTGAAATTTCTAGGAGTGCTTAGAAAATCTGATACTCACATGAAAGACTGAGAGAAAGAGAGACAGACGAAAGCAGCGCGTAACATACTTGATGGAATGGCGGAACAGGGTTTGGAAGAGATAATAAAGAGACGAAACTTATTAAGAGCTGTAAGGGACAGGAAGATGCGAAGGGCCATGATCGCCTACGTCTTGAAGGGACACAGCAGATAAAAGAAGACATTCGACTTTCGAAATTATTATCAAGAACCGACGTGGTGTCTGTATGGTACTTAGAATTTCTTTATCTGTATCCTGGTATCCTTTGAGAAGCTGGACTATATATGGTAATGGCAATATTAGCTATTTGCTTATAAGGAAACATTATAAAGAAATAATTAATGTTATATAAACGCTTTCAAGATCGAATATTGAGAAGGGTTTTGTTTTTTTAATTTGAAGGCGGAGGCAACCAAAGCGATTTGGGAGTTCCATTTGGATATTTCGGAAAACCCTAAATCCGAGATTGTTTGACCGGAGTGGAAGGTATTTCCAACAGGATACAACCTGCAAACTTATACGCTGCTTTTATCAAAAGCTGTCACCATATTAACCTGGTTATATATATATATCTATATATATATATATATATATATATATATATATAATCTGAAGATCTTATGGTGACGTCGCCATGAAGTATCGTTTCCTATTTGCACTGTCTAAAAACGATCCCCGACATTAAATACTCTTCACCTATAAATATAGCAAAATTTAAACAATACATATATTGTGTGCATAGCGCACCTCGACGTGTTGTAGCTTGTCTCGCTAGAACAATTATGACTGGGTAGTGAGTTTGATCCTCACAGAGTGCCCCATGGCCTTGTACCACATCTAAGCTGTGCTTAGAAAACCGCTATATATTGTGTGCAATGCCGTATCTCAACGCTTTGTTATCAACCCTTTTGACCTCGAGAGGTAATACCAAATTATAAAATTTTCAAAAAATGACATTAACAAGTATATCAGTCAGTTATGTGCCATGCGTGATACACGCTTAGGTGATCATGTATCTTTCGATACATGACTGACGAGGCAGATTTTTCCCGCAGTAAGTTGCCATTTCTTTCTACGGTATACTAGTTGCCATCCAAGGCTATAGAACCTGTATTGTCCTGCTATTTACCCACAGCTAGGGGGATAAGAAGAGGATTCATACCTTTCCCAAGTGTATTAGCACGAAAGTGAATGTAATGGATTCGACTGGAATTCGAACTCAGCTCTCCGATTCCATATTTTTTTAATTATTTCACCCCACTTAAGGCGATTATGGGCGGGGTGGTTACGGGGTGCAAAGAAGAACGAGGAGAATTTATTTAGGAGAAATGAGAAAAACAACAATATAGGAAAAGAATCCAGGAAGTCAGAAATGGCGATTGAAGTTGCATTTAAATTTTTGAAGATTTTAGGCGGCAGCAGAGCATGACATCAGAATGAATTTCCATAGGCGAGAAGAGCAAAAAAAAAACTATTAGTATTGACCAACGAGACCTAGTTACCAATCTAATAACACGCTTATACTAATATAGTCGAGATTCATCAGAACAATTGTCATGAAAATATTACTAGAAAAGAAATAGGGAATTTACGTCACGTCGTTGAGAAACTGACGGAAGTCATTGATTAAAAAAAAGTCTTCTTTATTATATTTTATCGACAGCAATTACGACCAAAAATTTATAGTACTTTTATAGTTTCATATTGTGTGACTGGTTATCTATAAATATATTTTAACGTTGCAAACCCCAGCTTTTCTTCACATGCATAAAAAGTTGTTTTTTTTCTCTCTCGTTTAATTTTCTGCTGTTCATTTATATTGTCTTTTGTTCCATAACGATCTGGCATAAAATATTATTCTTATATTCATATTTTAAAATTCCTCTTAAAAAGGCTAAAACATTTAGTAACAACGAAAATGTTAATATTTTCTAATGATCAAGTAAAAGTAAATGGAACGTTCTTCTTCATCTTCTTTCTCCTTGAAACCTGGTCTTTTATTGGCCGCCCTCTCTTCAATTTCGGTTTCTCTCACACTAAGTAAAACCGTGCGTTTTTGTGGCTTTATGAACATGCTGAGGTGAAATGATTAAAGAAAAAAATCACGAGACATCGTAAGAATGATGACAAAGATTTAAATAACAGTAAAATTAATCAGTGTGATGGAATTGAAAAAAATATTCGACCAGTTTTATGAAAACAACAACGAAGTATAAGAGTTACTAGAAGGTATCGTCTGTTGTTTAACGAATTCAATAGATTTTGTACAGTGTAGATAAAATGGCGTCTTCCTCCTACTAAAACGAGGCTCGTTCTTTACTACGTTGAAAAAAGTAACAGAGAGTTTATATCACTGCAAAGATAGATCGATCGATCGATAGATAAAAACAAAAAAATAAGCTATATATATATATATATATATATATATATATATAGAGAGAGAGAGAGAGAGAGATAGATAGATAGATAGATAGATAGATAGATAGATAGATAGATAGATAGATAGATAGATAGATAACGAAAAGGCTAAGATAGATAGATAGATAGATAGATAGATAGATAGATAGATAGATAGATAACGAATGAGATAAGATAGATTGATAACGAAAAGGCTAAGATAGATAGATAGATAGATAGATAGATAGATAGATAGATAGATAGAGTTTAAGGATAAAAGATTTTCATAAAGTGAAGGTAATAAATACAAAGGATTTCTAAAGTTACAAAGTGTGCTATCGTTTGGCCAAATGAATATGAACATTTCCGGGAGAATAAACATCTGGATCGTGTAACTGGTTTCTACATTTTCGTATCAGAGTCTATCGTTTTTTCGCACGACTCTGCTGCTATCAAAGACGACCTCGTCTAATATTATAAAGAATATAACTATCTATTCCATTATCCATTTATGTAACAATATATGAATTAACATACCAAACAATCTAAAGAGATAAATAATTTAATTAAGTCAAGCAATTCTGTTATGATGCACCTAGTTATCGTTTCAAACTTCTAGCCATATATTTCACATATCTCGCAAAAATTATTCTAATATATATATATATATATATATATATATATATATATATATGGTTGAAAATAAAATTAAATATTAATTTATCTGTACCTACTCTGAGTTTTGCAGAAATTCTATCCATTTGTCAGATGACTCGATCGTAAAATAGAAATTGTTTTGCTATAAAGCACAAACTTTATTAATGCAAATAAGTGAAAACATTATACGTATACAAATTTCATTAAAGATAAGTGACAAGGTCCTGCGGTTAAGTTTTTATTTAATTTTTTTGTGTTCTTATAATTTTCTTCTTTTCTTAGCATAAATTATGTAGAAATTGTCCGAATGTTCTGTATATCCAAGCACATTCGGCTATATTTTTAGCTATTATCAAGGATAATTTTATTTGATAAACCTTGTCAGTCGTTTTTATTGAATCTTGTATAAAAAAAAACGGATTGCTATGCAAATGCAAAATTATACACATATATATATATATATATATATATATATATATATATATATATATATATATATATATCGCGATAGAAAGAAAGGCAGAGATGATAAGGATGAAACTATTAATAGCTTAAGTTCTATTAATACGTCACAATAAAGAGCATTTACCATGGAAAACTTTCCCTACGCACACATAAAACGTTTGTTTAGCGGTTATATATCTGTGTACAGATATATGTATATATTTTATTAATATGTCTTTATAAAAATCAATCAGAACCACAACTAAGTTTATGATTATAAAATCTACTATTTATATATATATATATATATATATATATATATATATATATATATATATATATATATATATATATTATTTTTTTATAGATGCAAATATTGAAATAAATTCTCTATTTATCATAAGCAGTATTAACAACATTTACCGGCCTGAATGTATTTGTCAGAGAAATCTCAAAGAAAATATGTGTCCTCCGACAGGAATCGAACCTGTATCACACACAGAGGTGTCATATAGCCTGACATTTACTTATTTACTAACAGTCTTGTTATCAAGGTTAAATTACTGTTTTTAAACTACAAACTTTCATGATTTCTCTCGAACAGTCATATCTGATCGAAGCGCATCGGGGGACACATATTTTATTTGGGATTTCTCTGATATTCAGGTAAATATTGTTAATACTGTATATTGATATAAACAGAGCATTTACTTGATCATATTTGTATGAGCATATTTGTATCTATAAAAAATAACGTATTAACAAAGAAAATATTAAAATAAAATATTAAATAAAATATAAAATAAGGACCTACTGTTTCCCATGCTATCGAGCACTTTCTCAGCACACTTTTGAATTTTTCTGTTTTTTGGGGGGTGGGGGTCGCCTAGTAATGGTGCTTTTTCGCCATTTCTATGTCGGCTGAATGCGAATTTCACTCCTGGTATACACACCAACTACCCTCGTTGGACTTGCCAAGCGGGGTAGAATAACAAAAATGGCAGTTGCCAAGTACCTGATGAATGCGTGAAAAGGCATAAAACTTTCATTTGTGGTTGGCCACTGTTCACCGGAATTATATATATATATATATATATATATATATATATATATATATATATATATATATATATATATATATATAGATATTAGTGGAAAATATACATACATATAGAAAAATATATCTAAAAATTCCCATACATGTATATTTTCAGAAAAATTTTTCAAGAGGAAGGATCCAGGTAGAACTCAATGTCTAGGACAGAGTAAGGATATAATAAAAAGGCTTAAACACTAATATTCCATGGTCATAATTTATTCCATTGGAATCGTAAATACGATCCAAATCATCAGACCTACAAATTCAAAATGGAAAATAAAGCATAATATTTTTTTTAAATCCGCATTACAGCCAAAAGCGTTTTCGTTTTCTCTCTTCTTTTTAATATACACACTTTTTCTCGTTGGAACTACTATAACTTCTTCCTTATATATATATATATATATATATATATATATATATATACATACATATATATATATATATATATATATATATATATATATATATATATATATATGCTTATACCTAATCACTGCAAAGATAGATAGATAAAAGGACAGACAGATAACGAAAAGTCTAACATAAATAATGAAAAGGCTAACATAGATATATCCATAGACAGAAGGATAATTGAATACATCAAAATTTATGACATTAAAAACGAAAGAGGATATATATCTATTTACCAGGGTACCAAAAGATAAAGTTAAAATTTAAATTTTATAATCGACTTTGGACGAAAAAAAGACAGATTTCTTCATTGTAATTGAAAAATGGCGAACTTTAAAAATATATCTTTCGCAAAAACATAGCACAGCTCGAAATTTTAAAAAATCTTTTTTTTTTTTTCATCATCTATTCTCACCCTAATATGAATTCTAGTTCTCCATTTTAATATAAACTGTGGTGATAGGAAGATAACTATTTTTTAACATGTAGAAACAAAACAAAATAACATGTTCAAGTACGTTAATTCTCTCTTACCTGTAATGTCTCGATCCTGTTTCGTCTTTGAGTTCGTTTTGTTTTATCTTCTTGTTTAGAATGAAACAGTCAAATATTTTATTTTTCTTATTCACTGGTTACACCTATCTCTTGCTTCGTAGAACTCTCTTCGTTGTGATTGGACCAAAACGACGAAACAACCTGTCATTGATTTGTAGTTTCACAATCACAGCGTTGCTTGTAATATGATTTGAATTTACAAACTGACAACCCTTATTAAATTTTTTGACTAGTATTTACTTCATGTTTTATATATATATAAACGCAGCCTCTTCTTAACGGCCGTAGAACATAATAAAAGGCAGAGAAATATGATTAAAGAAACACAATCAAAATGTTAATGACGGTTTTGTTAAATAATCTGTGGGTGGTACACTATTTTATTAAAGCCTTAAAAATGGACATTTTCAAAGCATATAAATTATATTTTTTTAAAATCTAAAGCAAAAGGGTAGAAGAGTAATGATAAGAAAAAAAATTATTCACCTTAAAATTTGTGGATTAAAAAAAACGTTTTTTTTTTCTTTTTAATATTTTTTTATATATTTATATATACTTTTTAAAATGGCCTTTTTAAAATTCATACGATTAAAGAAATATATTTTTCTGTTTTTGTTATCTATCTTATGTGATATTTTCCTCCAAATAAATCTTTGCAATTCTGCCAACAAAATTTTCTATTTTTATTTCATTTTTTAAAGTTGTATCCTTTTTTTTTAAATTTTTTACAAGACTATAAAGAGGAACGTGGCTCATCCTGCAAACACATGAATATATCGACTGGTTAATTCAAAGATGAAATTTGCAACAAGCAATCAGGATTAATGTATTTTAGTGTGTATAATACAGGCCCGTGTTCCTGAAGCTACAAGGAATAAGTTGATTGATTAAATAGTATTTTTACGGATAATCAACCTTTTGCAGGCTATTTAAAGCCATAAAATATTTCTAGATTGCAAGTTTTTTGCAGATAATAATGATTTACTTATACAAGTCCTACTATTTAACCCATAGCTGGGGGGAAGAATAGGTGGATTAATATCGTTCTCAATTCACCGATTTCCAATTCCATTCCATTGGTATTCCCAAGCTGTCACCCATCTAGGTACTGACCAGGTCCAATGTTGCTTAACATTGAACGTGATATGGCTGTAAACCAGAGAATAAATTACATCACTATAGCTATCACTATGTAAATACTTTTTTGAAAAATTGTACCAGATTATCCATTAAAATCTCAATATATTTCAGTAAAATATTTAATTTTTCACGTTATTAAAGAATGTAAATAAAGCGGATGTTTAGCCATTACGAATTTCTTCTAATTTCCGTTTCAAAACTTTTATGTGTCTTTATTACATTTCTATATTTTGAAAATAAAAAATAATGCATTTCAGTAACAATGAAGAGAGAAACAAATATGGTCGACATATCAAATATATTTTGTAAACAAGTGTCATTATCTTCCTAATTTGTCTTTTATTATCTATGAGTGTATTTGCAATTTTGCTGTTTCAAATAAGATTATTTTAAAGCTGAAAACTTATACGTGTGTATAATACTATCCACACCTTTGAATTTAAATTTCCTTCAAAATGTCTTTTATATTTCCTTCAAAGTGTCTTTTATTATGCACTGAAAAATATGGTAATATTATTTACTGGGTATTATTTTTGCGATGGAGCAGAATTGGTTGATTGATTTACTTTTCACGGCTTATCAACCTTTTGAAGGTTATTTAAATCCAGAAAACGTTTCTAGATTATAAGTGCTTTTGGTGATAACAGCTATTTGTTGATAGAAGTTTCACTAAATTAACCCATAGCTAGGGCAGAAGAGGTGGATTCATACCTTTCCCAAGGATATTTGCGTGAAAGTGAATATAACGAACCCAACTGGAATTGAAACTCGGCTCTCCGATTAACAATTCCGATCCATTATTTATTACACCACCCGCACGCCCAAGCAGAATTAATAGGATAGTCATAACATAAAATAAACAATTATAAAAATAAGGCAAAAGCGGCTTGTCAGAGTAAACAAACTCTATTTAGCCACCCTCTCCATAATCATCAATTCACAGGTGTTATAAAGAAATTAAAAACAAAAATTAAAGCCAGAAATGAAGATGAGCCTTCATCAGACCGTATAAAATGGCGCTACATTTTGGCTGTTGCGCCCTCCACCCTTTATCAAAGTAGTAGATAGGTGTTCCTATCGCCCGGCTCACACTCTTCCTCGGTCTTTTGAACAGGAGAAGAAATGCATCCCTTGTTTCCTGTTTAGGGTTGGGTTTCCGGTCTCTTCTAGAATCTAATTAAACTCTAAACGTCTCCGCCTGATCTCTGAAATTATATTCGCTAATTAAATCTTAACCTTGTCAAGTCTAGAATTAGCTGTCTGTCTTTCCAGTTATCTTGCCCTTTCTAATGCTAAAATAGATAGTCATTAACCTTCTGCCTTGAGTGGCCTTGGGGCTTTGTATTGGGTGAACATTAGTAAAAAGAAAAAACCTACAGAGAAGTCCAAACTGAACCCTTTATTTAATCAACGGGGTAGACTGTTCTCAGTCCACTTCCTATGTCTAGTTCTTCTTTTTTTAGTACTTCTCAGTTATTGCTCGCCGTTTCCACTGACTCCAAGTACACATTGCCCAGCTGTGATAAAGGCCAGATAGCAAAACGGCCGAAACTATGTGATAACAACAAAGATGAGGACAGTTGTCCGCATGCAAATAATGTAATTGAAGGTCTGTACGGAATAACAAAAAAAAACATCTTGAATGCAACAAATGTCTTGCACATTTTACTGGAAGCAAAAACAATAATAAAATCAAGATATTTACTTACCACACGACCATAAGCAAAAGGCTAGGAAGCGATACTAGAAACAGCGATAACAATTGTCTTGAGAAGTTTATTATCTAGAAAAACTTTTAGGAAAAGGATTTTATAAATTTCAACCGGCTGTAATACTAACTGTTCATTCAATGGATGCAATATGTTTCCTTTATAGAAACGGCTAATTTTACCATGACAACATAAATAGCAAAAATAATTAATAAAAGGTTTTACTATAGAATTACATTAGAAAGGATTTTTGCTATAGGAATGCACTGACAATGATTTTTACTACAGTAATGCATTGGAAATGATTTTTACTATAGCAATGAATTGGAAATGATTTTTACTATAGAAATGCATTGCAAATGATTTTTACTATAGGAATGCATTGCAAATGATTTTTACTATAGGAATGCATTGCCAATGATGTTTACTTTAGGAATGAATTGGAAATGATTTTTACTCTAGGAATGCATTGGAAATTATTTTTAATATAGAAATGCATTGCCAATGATTTTTACTATAGGAATGTATTGCCAATGATTACTGGAAATGCATTGGAAATG
Source organism: Acanthosepion pharaonis (assembly GCA_903632075.3). Lineage (NCBI taxonomy): Eukaryota > Metazoa > Mollusca > Cephalopoda > Sepiida > Sepiidae > Acanthosepion > Acanthosepion pharaonis. Next base: position 234,217 of record CAHIKZ030000247.1, on the reverse strand, counting down.
ATTTTTACTACAGAAATGCATTGGCATTTTTTTTTAACAATAGATTTGCATTGGATTTTTTTACTATAGAAATGCATTGAAAATTATTTTTGCTATAGTAATTCATTGCAAACGATTTTTAATATAGAAAATGAAAAGATGTTTACTATAAGAATGCATGGCAACTGATTTTCATTACAGGAAAAAATGTTTTACTATAGGAATGAATTGAAAATGATTTTTAATATAGAAATGCATTGCAAGGAAAGCATTGGAAATTGTTTTTTAATATAGTAATATATTAGAGATGATTTTCATTATAGTAAACGATCTATAACAGTTCATAACTATAGCTGTTTTAAGAAAAGGATTTTCAACCGACTTTTGACTAACTATTCGGTCGATGAATTTCTCATATTTCTTGTATGGAAACGGTCAATTTTACACTTACCATTTTTCTAAACTTTTCACATGTACAAAATTTCCAAAGAATGGTAACCAAGTTTAAATCAAAATCTGAAAACATAATAATCACATATTTTATTTTCAGTTGATAGGAACTAATAATTATATGATATTGTGCGGAAAGGCTTTCGGCCTTACCCACTTCCGAAAAAATCTTACCAAATTGCCAAACATCAGATTTTTAACATTCCTTCTTTGTCAGAAGAAGAAACTTTCTACATCCTTTCATACACTAAAATATTTAATGTGTAAACAAGTCAGAAATCCTATCATTTCTATTCACTACTTTAATAAAATGAGTTGTTCAGCACTAGCATTGAATTGGAGTGGGACTTGATACAACATTGGGTCCACTACTGTTTTTTTTTTTTAGTTATTTATAAATACTTTCGTGGCAACTGTTCGGATGAATTTCCGCTATGGTATTTAGACTGTAGGAATTTAAGCGCAGTACGAGACTGGTATCAAAATCTCAATTTACAGTTGTAGCCGTAAGTTCTATGCTAACAGTATCTTTTCTCACACTTCACGCGTGTGGAACTCCCTTCTGGTTCTATGCTTCTCCAGCCATCTTTAATCTGCAAAAATTTATATGCAATGTCAATCGCTATCTACTGTCCTCCTGATTATTATTTTCTCTTCCCGCTCATTATTAACGTTTCTGTTCCTAATTCTTCCACACCCTGTAAACCTTTGTATCTTAGTAGCTTTACTATCTTGTTTGTAGAACTCTCTTCTGACTCCATGCTTTCCAGTCAACTTTTATCTGCAAAAGTTTAACTGCAATGTCAATCGCTATCTACTCTCCTCCTGATTAATCTTTTCTCTTCCCACTCATTATTAATGTTTCTGTTCCTAATTATTCCACACCCTGTAAACACTTGTATCTTAGTAGCTTTAGTGCCATGATTGTAGAACTCCCTTCTGACTCCATGCTTTCTAGTCAACTTTAATCTGCAAAAATTTAAATACAATGTCAATCGCTATCTACTGTCCTCCTGATTACTCTTTTCTCTTCTCGTTCGTTATTAATGTTTCTGTTTTTAATTCTTCCACACCCTCTTGTATCTTAGTGGCTTTACTGTTTTGCGTGGAATGGTACCGATTAAAAAAAACAAAAAAAAAACTAGTTTTCCTGTTTTTACATTAATTGTGGTCTCACATATCGTTAATATCTACCAATATACTTTCAGATCGGTTTACTTCTGATATATAATCTGCTGTTTTTCTCTAGCATAAACAATTAAAAACATTAATCACTGCAAAACATGGTTCATTTTACATCGGAAGCAGCATAGAATGTAAACAATGTCCCCCGAGAATACATCGGTGAAATATTCCAAAATTTAAAGAAATCCATATACGTACAGAAAATGATTAATCGATATGTTTTCTACGGCTTGTCAAATATTTTGCTGCTTAAAAAGTAATCAATGTAAAGCATAAAGTTAATATTAAATTAGAGGCAAGAGTCTACCAAATAGAATGAAAACAATACCATCAAAAACATTTCAAAATGTAAAGAAAAGAATATGCGAGAATAAAAGGGGCTTTTATATATTTTCGTATCTGTTTACTTTCGTTATCATATTTGTTGCTTTTCTCTTACGGTGCATAAACATTTTAAAATTTTAATTGCCTTAAAACGACCAGTTAACTTTGCATCGAAAGTAGGCGTCAATGAAATAAAATGAAAACGGTAGCCTTCCGAAAATACATTGGCGAAACATTCCAAAATTTAAAGAAATGTATATACTAGCATAAAAGGGACTTCAAATTAAACAATACACTCAATAAACTTCCATGCCACTGGAACCGTCATGATCACAATTTTGACCTAAAAAAGCCGTTTTAATAATAATATGGATATATGCATAATATGGAGGTCCTGTGTGACAAAAAAACATTTGATGATTTAAAATATCCAAGGACTTTTCCTTATAACTAATATAAACACTAAGCTCTGCAAAAATGAATTTGAAATTTCATAAAATTAAATAATGGTGGGGTGGGATAGGGTATTGTAACAGATGTAAAAAAATATTTTTACCAAGATTTTTTTTAAAAAAAAGAATCGTTTAAAAATTATTCCATTTTTGAGCTAAAAAAGTCGTTTTAATAATAATAATAATAATAATAATATGGATATGGATATGTGCACGTCACCAGGAAAGGGTCTTACTTACATCGTTCGCATTTAACTACACAGTTAAAATAAATAAAATACAAAAAAAAATATCAAGGATCTAGTCTCTAAATTAATCTAAATAAATGATTAAAATCTAGACCGATATTTCAAATAGCTCTCAAAGTATAAACATGGCAATTGTAATTTTTCTTTTCTAAAGTAAACGAACTTGAAATATTTCTTCGTCGTGTTCATTTTTGCATTATGTTTATTTTATCTGCAAATGAAACTATAAATGGAATGTTAATTCAATGTGTGCGTATATAGACGTATCGGCAATTACCGTCATGAAGAGAGGAGTGGACGCCGTGCGCATGTGCAAAAAAAAAAAAAAAAATTGCTCACTTATTCTACTATAAGGAAAAGGTAGGCACGCGTTTATCAACTCCAGTTTGTAATTTTCTGCATCAGAGCAATCGTATTTATTTACAGACGATTGGTTAGAAATTGCCAATGTAGATAAATCTTTCTTAAAGCGGGCAAACGTGCGTTCTCTCTGTCTCTTTCTGTGCCCCATTTGATTCCCACTCTCCCAGTATTTCTACCTTTTGCCTTACTCTCTCTCTCTCTCTCTCTCTCTCTCTCTCTCTCTCTCTCTCTCTCTCTAGTTCTTTCCCTCTGTAAGCAATACTGACGTGAATGCGAGTATTTTACTTCTAGAATGAGTAGGTTATGTATTTTTACGACATTTGGGCGATATTATTTTTCACGCATAATTGCCATGACTTAAATAACATGATCCAATAGAGAAATAAATAAATTTTCACCAATAATACTGATTTATTTACTGCTGACTTTGATCCGTCTTAATGAAACACCCTTATATATAATCCGTCTTAATGAAACACCCTTTATGTAAACTAGCGAGCGATCGTATACAAATACATATAAATACTCTAGAGTGTAAAAAAAAGTGCTCAAAGTAAAGTAACAGAGATGTATTAAGAAACGTACATTATATCTTACATTAATTGCACCTTGCATTAAGTGCAATTATTGTAAGATATTATGCTATATATATTTATATATATATATATATATATATATATATATATATATATATATGTCTGTGTGTATGAAAAATGTGTATATATATGTATATATATATATATATATATATATATATATATATATATATATATATATATATAAATAAAAAAAAAAAAGAACAGTAAGATATAAAATCCGGTGTTCTTATAGATATTTTTACAGAATAGTGCTCAATGTAAATTTACAGAGCATTAATATTATAAATTAATTGATTTAAAATATGTTTTTTTTTTCGCTACACAGTTCCAACCATGTTTCAAAAATAGAAGCTGTTTCAAAATTAAATTCAGGGTTTTTAGCTTCTATTTTGAAACATGGTTGAAACTGTGTAGCGAAAAAAAAATATTTTAAATCAATTAATTTATATATATATATATATATATATATATATATATATATATATATATATATATTATTTATATATTATATGCGGTACTTATTAGAAAGCGCTCAATATAGATAGAGCTAAGAACAAACTCACATCAATCCAACCATATATATATATATATATATATATATATATATATATATAGGTATGGATATGTATAAGGGCGAATCAATAAATACATAACCCGAAACAGTTATTAATTGTATTTAGACCTTATATTTTCATTTTATAATATTTAGTATCCACTCAAGTATCCACTTAATGAATGAAGTGCATTGACAAGTACGAAGGTAAGGTTTAAAATAGACATACCTTTGATAAAAGAAATGTCTTTTCAGACTTAGTCTGCAAATGTAACGAGGTACCAATACACACACATAAAAATACACACACTTACACACACACACACACATATATTTCAAATATTTCACACATACATACAAATACACACAAGCATGCACATATATATTTTAAGAAATGGACAAGGTCCGACAATTTATTTATTAAAGACATTTTTTTATGTTTATCTATAAAATAACAACGTTAAACATAAAAAAAAATGTCTTTAATACATATATATTTCTAATATTTCTCACATAATACACATAGACACATATACACAAACAAACACACATACACATAGACACATTTACATACACAAGCTCAAACACCCACTCACACACCCACATTCACACACACACACACACATATATATATATATTTCTACCGAATTATATGATTATTTTAATCCCATACTTTTATTACTTCATCTCTAATAATGACGTTTCAAATAAAATATATGTGTGTGTGTGTGTGAATGTGGGTATGTGAGTGTGTGTTTGCGCTTGTGTATGTATATGTGTCTATGTGTATGTGTGCTTGTTTGTGTATATGTGTGTATGTGTGTGTGTGTGTTGCATATTGTTTATGCGTATGTACTTGTCTACCTTCAGAAAATTCTTCTTAATTTGGACATACAATAAACATGAAGTTTTGAAAATGTGCTAAAATAAATCTTGTACACATATATATATATATATATATATATATATATATATATATATATATATATATATATATATACAAATGTAATGAGAACGAAAAGGATACAATTTGAAATGTCCAAAACATTAATTTAAAAGTGCGCTCAATACCAAGAGTAGACCAATAGTTATTTATTATAAGTTGTTACATACGCACAAACATTAATAATGGAAAAAGAATTGATGTTTCATAAGTAACATTTTAAAATAAAATCGTTTATAACCATTTTTGTTCACCACCTGATGAGATGATTACCTTTAGGCATCGAAACAATTATGTATCTTTGTACTGTTTATTTGTTTGCCCGTATGTAACAACATAATATATATATATATATATATATATATATATATATATATATATATATATATATATATATTAAGGACAAAGACCGAACAATTTATTTATTAAAGACATTTTTATGTTTAACGTTCTTTTTATAGATACAAGTATTTAAGTAAATGCTCTGTTTATAATAAACAGTATTAAATAACATTTACCGGCCTGAATGTCCGAGAAATTTTCATAGATTATTATAGTTTATTATAAACAGAGCATTTACTTAAATACTTGTATCTATAAAAAGAACGTTAAAAATAAAAATGTCTTCACGTATAAATATATAATATATATATATATATATATATATATATATATATATATATATATTTGGTCCATATCGCCTGCTGAGGATACCGAATGGTTGAAACTAAGTTAGCGTTATCGTTATGAGAAAGAAGTCTTCCTTCAATTCTTCATATAAATTATTTTTTTTTTTTTATACAGATTTTTTTTCTATCTGCTAGAGCGCACACAAGAGTGCATGCGTGTGCAGGTAGGTGCGTGTGACCTGATGGATATATGTATACGTGTACGTGTTGATGCGGGGTGGGGGTATCGCGCACACGTGTAAAACTCGATTTATTAAGGCTGCCCTAAATTCATAAACGTCCACAACTGTGAAGCATCCAGTAAGGATCGATCCAACTTCCCATCATCCGCAAAAAAAGGTGCTTCTCCATCGCCGTTCTGCACTCTGTGCATATTTTGCATACTTCTGTGACATTGGCCACCTCTATGAAAGAGAATAGGGCGATATAGAGAGTGGGAGAGAGAGAGAAAATAGCGAGAGTGAGTGACACATGCGTGTGAGTATGTTAGTGAGTGAGTGAGAGAGAAAAGTGTATATGTGTGTATTCATCGTCATATATAGATGTCTGTATATGTCGTTGGTAACTTTCATTTGTATGAACATGAATGCATGCAATCTCGTTGATGTACGGAGGTAAAGTCAAAAATTATTCGCATTCATAACGCAGATATGTTATGGCGAAAGTGCAAAACGTATGTGTGTGTGTGTTTGCGTCTGTGTGTCTGCGTGTGTATATGTGTGTTTGGGTGCCTAGATGAATGTACTTCTGGCAATTAGACTCTTTAGGAAAAGATTATGTTTTTCTTTCATTCGATTGGTGAATATATAAAGTAGATTGCATAGAATGAGTTTTGTGTCTGCATATAGTGACAGGTGAATCATAATTCCTACTAATCTGTAGTCTTAACCTTCAGGCACATTTTCAGTTAGATAGATAGATAGATAGATAGATAGATAGATAGATAGATAGATAATGAACAAGTACGAACATCTTTATAAATTAAACATTTTGCTAAATATTTAATCATAGTAAGTTCTCTCTCTATATATATATGTATATATGTGTGTGTGTGTATACATACATACACACACACATATATATATGAAAAGATAGTGATACATAGTGATATATATATATACATATATATTGATCTATATGTACAAATAGATAAATAAATATATGAACACATAGTGATAGATAGATAGATAGATAGATAGATAGATAGATAATGAACAAGTACGAACATCTTCATAAATTAAACATTTTGCTAATTTCTTAATCATAGCAAGTTATATATATATATATATATATATATATATATATATATGTATGCATATACATACATACACACACACATATATATATATGAAAAGATAGTGATACATAAATAGTGATATATATACATATATATTGATCTATATGTACAAATAGATAAATAGATATATGAACACATAGTGATAGATAGATAGATAGATAGATAGATAGATAGATAGATAGATAGATAGATATGTAGAGATAGATAGATAGATAGATAGATAGATAGATAGATAGATAGATGCGCTTACCAGTACGCAATGCTTTGCAAACATGCCTCGTAATGAAATAAGCTTAAACCTTATGTGTATCCTATAACGGTAACCTTTTGCCAGACTAAATTAATTTTACTAAATAGCTAGGTTGTCTGACTTCGATATAATGGGTTGGAAAGTTGTTGTACACTTCATTATTACTATATTGATTTCGATTCTCACTAGGTACACCATACTTATGGTCTTGTGCCATACTAAGTTAGATCTGGTTATAAAATCCTTGAACAGCATTGTCCATGGACGGAACAAAAAGTGTTTAGAAAAGATTACAAACCAACAGTAAATTTTCCCAGACGCCTTTGTACATACCTTTGTTGTGTGTAGGTAAAATTCCTTAATAAATCCAAGACAGGTAAGAATAGAATTTATCACTGATGTATCTCTCTTTTTTTCACTCCTATCACGTGAACAAATGACATATCCCAAAATTATTATGATTTTTTGTATTTTCTTTTTTTTCTTTTCTTTTTTTTTTTTTTTTTTTTTCAGGTAATATAATTTTTTATCCCGAGCGATGCTATCAAAATTGTTCCTACGTTTATTGCTGGGTGTTTTTTTTTGTTGTTGTTGTTGTTGTTGTTTATTTTATTCTATTTATTTGTTTATTTTTTTATTTTTTATTTTTTTTTTATCTTTCTTTTTTAATTTTCGGTCAGGTAAAAGAAAGCAATTGAATTAGAACAGCAGCCATATTCGTTAATAATAGTTTATTGTTGTTGTTGTTTTGTAGTTGTTTATTCTTGAAAAATCTTTTGTTTAAGAATAACAATATGTAAGTCGATTAGCTAGAACAGCGTCTTTCTTTCTTTCTTTCTTTTATCGAACGTGCGCCTTCGTGTCAAAGACTTTAAAATTGTATTATTAAGACAAGCGCAAACTCGTTGCAGCCAAAGAAAACACTAGAATAAAAATAAGAATGACAGTAATTATTCGAACGGTAAAATAAAATGGTATTGGTAATGATGAGTGCAGTTTGGTTGAGGTAACTTTGGTTTTGCGATAGCGTCCTCCGATTTCTTTCACCCCACTTCTGCCGCGAAAAGAAGCCAAAGCAAGCGCGTTACGGCAAAAAAGAAAGGGAGTGGGCGGAGCCACCTCCACCGCCGCTACCGCGGCTGCTAGAAAGTATAAGATGGCAAGAGGAACCTGGGAGCGTGCCTCCGCACGCGCTCCTTTGTGTGTGTGCTCTCTCTCTCTCTCTCTCTCTCTCTCTCTCTCTCTCTCTCTCTCTCTCTCTCTCTCGTGTGTGTGTTTGAGTCACAGAGAGAGAGAGAGAGAGAGATAATGAGGTGATGGTCGGTGTAAAAACAAAGAAAGGTAGTGTGAGAACTGAAGGCGGAGTGGGTCGACGATTATACTTGTTAGCCCACGAATATAAAGTCGATATATTCAACAGCTGGCGAATCCTTCTACTTTTCTAAACTCATCAACCCCACATTCGGCTCTTACTGTATTTATTTGTTTTTATTGCACTTTTTTTTCTCTATTTAATTCATTCGTTTTTTATTCGTTTTTCATCTCTTGTTTTTAAATTTCTCTCTTCCCTAAATATTTACGAAGTTCCGTTTAATGAGACAAAACGTAATAGTGAGAAATTCAGTGAAAATGGAACTCTTTTGTTGGAGAATCTGATACTCAAAGGCCGAATAGAGAGAAAGAAAGACAAGGGAAAGCAATGCATGACATACCTGGCGGGCTTGAGCAAGTGGATGACAGAACGTAATCTGGGAGAAGTGGCAGAGGGATGAAATTTATTGAGAGCTACAAGGGATAAGGGGAAGTGGAGAACCATGATCGCCTACGTCCTGAAAGGACACGGCACATAAAAAAAAAAAGATTGTGTAGTCATAATAACACATGAGGCAGATTTGCTAAACACTACTCCACGGCAAGGTATCACTTTATTTATTTTTTAATTTCTTTTCTTTACTTTTTTTTTACCTTTTTTTTCTCATTCCTCTTAATTTATTTTCTACTTCTTTTTAACCCTTAATTTTATTCTTTCTTTCAATGTTTTATTTTTTATTCCCTCATTCACCATCTGTTTTATCCTTCTCTAATCTTATTACTATATCTATCTTTAATATTTTACTAGAATGTCGACAATGCCTCATCATCTTCTAGTTAAAATGGCTAGATGTAACCGTAAGTTCTATGCTAACAATTTCTTCTATCGCACTTCTCACGTAGGAAACTCTTTTCCGGTTTCTTGCTTTCAACTCAAGTTTGATCTTCAAAAGTTTAAAAGCAACGTCAAATGTTATCTTCTGTCTTCTTAATTCTTGCTTTTTTATTGTTCTCTCTCCTTAATAATGTTTTTTTTAATTTTATTCTTACACTCAGTAACCCCTTTTGATTTAGTAGCTTTATTGACTTTGCTTGTAGGGAAATGATTAAAAAAATATTTTCGGTTTTCTCTTTCTTCTTTTTCATCTTCTCATTACGCTTCTCTGTTTACCTCTTCCATTCTTTATTAAAGTTTTTCTTCTTTTTCATTCTCTTTTTCTTTCTTCAAAAGTCTCTGCCTTTCTTATTTTTACGACCAACATCACTTTCCCTAGCAAGATGTTTTCACCTTGTGGCTGTTCGTTTTGAATGTGGGTTTTTACATTAAAAATAAATGAACGCTTAGCGAACGTTGTTTTTTATGATTTTCTTTTGTATGCAAAATGGAAACTTATATCATTCTTGTAAAACAGAGTTCGTAGTTCGCGGTACATTAGAACAGGGAGAGAAAGCGGCCTCTCCTTCTTTGTAGTAGGCACTCGTCCTGATTAGTTCTTTGGTGATTAGAGTAGAGTAGACCAGCTCGTCCTGCTTTCCGACAAAATTGTAGAGGAAACTAACATTTAGTGCGGTGAGTGTGGTAGGATTGTCTTTCGTCTGGTACAGAGTTTTTGATCTTTTGTTTTGCTTATCCAAGGATCTGGTTTAGTCAGCTGATTGAACTGTCCTTAAGAATGCCAGTATTAATATTAATGAGATTTTAAGGAGATGATAAGTAGATGATAATTTTCAGGAGATATAAAAATATTTTTATTTTATTTTATTTGTCATACTTCTACAAACTCAAGTGTAAAACCTGCCAACACTTTTTTCTCCCCGTCATTTTTATACATTTCAAAAACAAAGGAAGCTCTGCATACTCACAATCCCCATAGACAGAGATGTAGCTCATCTGGTAAGGTCAGCTAAACTAATAAGTACAATAGTCTCTTCTTATCCACGGGGATGTTCCGAGAACTCTAGACAGCGGATGCATGAAACCGTATATATAACAGAATCTTGTACTCACTTCTTTTTTTTTTTTTATTCTACGCCTAACATAGCCATGAATGTGTGGCTAGTGTAATGAAAAGTGGAATTGGAGAACTGAGTTCAAATCCCTGTGCTCACTTTCGCACAAACGCCCTTTTCTATCCCCAGTCATGCAGACTAGGTTGGTCCCTATGTCTCTAGGTGGCAACCAGTCTAAGAGAAGGAAAACTCTGAATTCCAAACCGTAGAGAAAGCAAAGAGAACCACTTCAATATCTGTCACAAGAATACATGGCAATTCATAGATAATAAAGAGAAAGGATTCTGTGGAGAATCATGATCTTCTACGTCTTGAAAGAACGTGGCATTTTAAGGTTAACATACATATGGTAAAGTCTTATTTGTAAATTAAGTATAAGAGATTAACAACATTAACTCATAATAACATAGAATAAAAGTATACACGGTTTCTTTTTAACAAGGATTTTGATTAGGACTCGGGTCGCTTAATTTTTGTGCAAGAATTAGAATTCAACTTGCTTAAATGGTTATTTAAAGATTTTTATGCTTCAGTCTTCTGCTTACAGACGTTGCTAAGGGTAATATTGAGTTTGCCTGAATCCATTTAAATTAAGTGTAAGCAACCTTTCCTCTGTAAGCAGAAACGGTTGCTGTGTATAAATGTAATCTGTGATTGTAGCGGAAACGAAATGCAGACTGAGTTGTCTACCACAACTGGTAACGCTAGCGGCTCGGTGAAAGAAACGAGGTCTAGTGCATTGTCTCTGTAAAAAGAAAGCAAATGGATACCCTGCCAGAGCAGAGCTGGTGCGAACCCCTGGGCGTCTGGGCATGAAGTAATATGCTCCCCCACGAAGTAGTCGGGACGGTGAGCTGAGCGGGGATAGTTATAGAAATGATTCATTTTGCTAGCCAACCGCTAATATTTTGGGCTCAGTAATAGCAAACACATTTCCTGGGAAGGGTCCGTGGGCCTTGCGGAGCGTATGACGTGATTGCCATGCGTGGCGTACGACTTGACTGCCATGCCCAACCAATAAGATGAAAAACCATCAATGGTTCCCTGGTAGTATTTTATTTCTCTATTTTTTTAGTCGTTGTGTAACTATTTGTGTTTTGTTCTCGATTTAGCTCTGAAGAACGAGGAGCGGAACTGGTCAGCCATTTTTTGTCACATTTTTCAATTTATTTCTTTATAGTGAGTTTTGTCTTTGTATTTTTCATTTTTGTTTATGTCAGTCGTTCCATTCCGTTTGTGCGGCAAAAGTAACACCTTTTTTATTTAAATTATTGAACAAAAATAAACTACAGTAGTTTAAGAAAATTTATAACTATTGTCATATCCAAACTGGATTTGCTATGACTAACGAACTACTTAACATGTTCAAAATGCTCCCTTTCATGTTCAATACAACGCCGAATCAACAACATTTCTACAATCCATTTGGCATATTTCCACATTAATTTCAGAAAAATTATCAGAAATTGCTTGTATTTTTCGTTGTTTAGGGATAAAGTATAATTGCCGAGACCGTAGTTTGAACACAGATCACCAATGAGAAAACACGGACGATTCCATTATTAAATAAGTAGATCACGTGGTCGTAAAGGAAACATATAAATGGGAATTAGCGTGACATCTAAGTGATCGCTATTCTCTATTTTGGGGTTAATAGATTTCAAAATTGTTATTTTATTCCCCTGCCTCCACAGACAATGAATTGTACATATGGGGACTAGTTAGGACTTCATAAAGATTCTGAGGCATTATGGTAGATGAGGTAAGAATGGTAAGTGTTATGGGATCTTACCCATAATAATAATAATGGACTATTCCATACTAAATAAATACTGCGCCTCAGAAGTAGGCAAAAAGTCAGCAGTTCACTTTTGAACAGACTGATCGGTTCAACTCTCTGTCTCCGGATGGAGAGGAACCCGAAGGAGGCTACGCCGAAGGGCGGAGTCTCCTTCGGGGAGGTAAAAACCACGCCCTGAACCCGTTTATACGGGTTCAAACGGGCTATTTTTTGGCCGAGCCTAATGGCTCAGGGAATTCCCACGTTAAAAAGGCCTTGTGCCATGACACCCCTCGTGGGGGTGACTGAATATCGTCAGTAGTTCAAGTTTTGAACCGACTGCACGGTTAAACTCTCTTCCTACGGGCGGGAGGAACCCGAAGGAGGCTACGCCGAAGGGCGGAGTCTCCTTCGGGAGGTAAACCGGCCCTGAACCCGTTTATACGGGTTCAAATGGGCTATTTTTTTGGCCGAGCCTAATGGCTCGGGAATGCCCACGTTAAAAAGGCCTTGTGCCACATGACACCCTCGTGGGGGTGACTGAATATTGTCAGTAGTTCAAGTCTTGATCGGCTGATCGGTTGAACTCTCTGCCTTCGGGCGGGGAGGAACCCGAACGAGGCTACGCCAAAGGGCGGATTCTCTTTCGGAGAGATAAACCTACCCTGAACCCGTTTATACGGGTTCAATGGACATATTTTTGGCCGAGCCTACGGGCTCGGAGATCCCACGGGCTCGGAGATCCCACTTTAAACCGGCCTTGTGCCACATGACGCCCTCGTGGGGGGGGGTGACTGAAGTAGTTCAAGTCGAGTCAGTAGTTCAAGTCGAGTCAAGAGTCGAGTCAGAGGCAGTCCGAAACATAGTCGCGTTCAGACAATTACTGCAAGACATTGGAATAATGATACTGGTCGAGACTACATTGTTTCTCTCTACTAAACCTGATTGTTCGTACTAACACTTCTACTTCTCTGTATATATTCCAATTTGTAATATATCTGTGTTATTCCATACCTGTGTTCGAGTTCATCTTTATTGGTTCTACCTTGGACTATCACCGTGGTACAAAGAACCGGACCATAACAGTAAGTAAGAATGCGTTGTTTTGGTGAAAGAAATATTGTTTGTATGTTTGGGTCAGTGTTTGTAGCTAGCTAAGTTTTACGTTAAAACAGAAGACCACCCCTTTCCCCATTCCCCTTTTTGGCCTTGTGCCACATTTGTACATTATATGCGAGTGAGCGTCAAACATCACAAAAGCCTGTAAACAAGATCTTTCAGTAGAGCCCACAAGAAAATATCTGGTGGTGTTAGGTCTGGTGATCGTAATGGCAACTCAAGAAAAGGCACAGGGAAGCTACGCTACGGCGGTGGGAAAGTGAGTGATGCCGAGATGCCAGGTCAAGAACAATAACATTGCAGATTCTTCTTTGGATTTTATCAAGAATCTCTAGATATATAGCAGGAACACTAGACAAGATGTGACGACAATATTCAAAGCAAGGGTGATTTATAAATACGTTAAGATAGATTCTTGCGAGAAAAATTGTCTAGCTAAATTTTCATCTCAGCGGGTTTGGTAACCATAATTTTCATTATGTTGAAAATGTCATTTACAATCTTCCAAGTCTCAAAGGGTTCATTGTGGAATTGTAATTATTACAAATGTCAATATTCTAATATCTTTAATTTGCCGATCCTGTCGATCTTTGGTCCCAATTTCTACATGAAACCTTCAGAAATTGCCCTAAAATGGAGGGGGAGAGTGTCCTTCTTAGATTGCAGATCTTTGGGCCTGAATATCTAGGATGAGGAGTTATTATTTACATCATTTACATCTGAATTAATGTCCTCATCTTTCTTCTTATCATCACCTGATCAGCTTCTGTCATAATCTCTGGGATTAGGAGTTATTATTAATTACATCCGGGTTATTGTTCTCACCTTTGTTCATAATATCACAACATTCCGGCTGTTGTACCCTCCGGATTTTATCAGGTGTTTGTCGATCAGGGTAACCTTCAGGAAATTTCGAACTGAATCTCTGGGATGAGGAGTTATCATTATTATTTACATTCTGACGAACGTCCTCATCTTTATTATCGCTCAATCCTACCTACCTGTACCCGTTGCGGCATTCACCCAGTCCTTTGAGCCTGCTCCGTCAAACGAACCGACCACACCCGAACGAGAGCTGAACAAGCATGGCACTTTAGTCACTTATCATTTTTTAGTCCTTATGGTACATTTTGATGCAAAAAAATAATAAGATCAATGTGTAGTATCTGTTCTCATCAGCTTAATCTGATTCTCTCTCTCTCTCTCCCCCCCCATTTCTATCTTCTGTTCTTTCTTTCTTTCAATTTCTCACTGAAACCTAGTAGTGTCTTTTCCCCTCTTTTCACGCGATCAAAACGGAATAGTCCATTATTTATGTGGCATTGGCAGGGAGTAACGGTCGTGCGAACTAATGAAGGGAGGGACCAACACAATTATAATAGGATGAAAAGAATGATTGTTCACACGTTTTTACTGACAACTTGCAAAAGATACATCAATAAAGAAACAAGGCCAGCAGACAAGAGACGAAAAAACTGTGCTTTTGTGATACTAATGTGGCCTGACTGTTTCTATTGATTTTAATAATAATAGCATCAGAAATAAAATAATCCGCTTGTTTTTAAAGGAGGTCGTAAAAAAAACTGAGCAGAGTTTGACTAGTAAATCCTTTTCCTGATTTTTTTTCTTTTCAAAATTAACTTTTATAATTCGTTCTCTGCTCTCAAAAGTCTACAGAAACCTTTTAACAACTCGCATATCTGTTATTTCCTTTAATCTTCGCATCAGGTTGGTGGCGCTCCTGATAAAATCCACTTTATGAATTTTACAACTACTCAATCATCACTTGAAAGACTGCCTTGAACAGATGCAACTAAGGACAACATAAGAGCTAAGCTATTTTCCATGAGAGTAATAATATTAGTAATAATAATCATAACATTTCTTTTATATAGAGGTTTTTATTTGCATATACTAACAAATACGTCAATAAAAAGGCACATTCTAATCTTGTGCTGTTTAAACACGGTGTGTAAGCGAATAGCTTTCGTTGCTTCGTCTTTGGGTATTGTAAAGTCCCATAAAATTGTTACAGGTCCTATTACTGTAACCGAGCCTGGGTGATGTTCATACCAGTTTCTTGTAGTTTTCCTCCCGTAAAAGTTGCATATTTTCCAGTGCACTATGTCATGCCGAGTTTTATATTAAGTCGGTGCTAACACAGTGTGTAACCTGATACAAGAGGGTTAATTGTTTCTGGACATTTATTACAGAATCTGCAATTCGGATAAACACATTATTATTATTATTATTATTATTATTATTATATACGTCCCCGGAAAATTTAATTGTGGTCGAACACTCTGGAGAAAAAGCGCGAATTTGTAAACATTGACTACTACAGCTAAGACGGCAAAGCTCTTCCATGAATTGAGACCAATCTGTCATTGGCGTGTTTATTCGAAGAATAGATACGTAAAAATTCGCCTTCCTCTCTACCGGGAGCTGATAGCTCAAGGGTAAAATCAGTCGGATTTCGATCCCGGATTGAGGCAATCGGATGTCTAGCCACACTGATGAGCTGTGATACAACGAAGCAGTCTGTCTGTAGATGACGATATATTATGATGATTATTATTTTACAATTGTTTTTAATCATTTCAGTCCAATGAAGGCTATAAAGCCACTAAGAAAGAGGTTTACTGACATTGAAGAAAACTGAGAAAATTTTACCGAGGATAAATAATAAATAATAAGCCATAATTGTTAAGAGTTTATTGTAGTCGTTTATGTTTTTGTTTATTCTTGAATAATCCTTTTGTTCAAAGAGACACGGCACTTGAAAAATATCTAGACACCCACTGACGTGTGAATGGTAATGGTCATGATTATATTAGCCGTTTCCTTATGAGGAAATATTCAGCATTCATTAACAAAGCAGCCAGTGATTCTTGCGACACTTTTCTTCACTCTCCAGCCATCGGGCCGGGATCAAAGGGTAGTATCTGTTCGTCTTATCTCTAACTATCAGTATAACCCGTCTTCGACCGGGTCTTTCATTACTGGGAATTTTTGCTGTTCAATTGGAGCAGTTTAAAGTCAGCCCACCCGAAAATCAATATTAGTAACAACAACTGGTTGCAACTGAGGCACATCGCCAAATCGGGGAGGGGTTAACAATTTGAATGGGGGGGGGCATGAAAAGGGAATTGTATAATAATAAATAATATTATTGTAATAATTTAAATTATTTATTTTTTATTAAAGTTTTTTATAAAAGATATATATCCGAGAACAGTAAATAGTAAAACGTTGCTGAGAGTTATAATGGATAGGAAGTAGTGGAGAGCCATTGTCACCAACTATTTGAACTCAAAACCGGCACTGAAGAATTATCTATCAAACAAAAAAAATCATCGAAATAGGATGAAAACTGTGGAAATGCATAAACAACATCCGATCACACATACACACACATACATACACACATACATACACACATACACACGCACATACATACACACATACATACACACATACATACATACACACACATACATACACACATACATACACACATACATACACACACACATTTTGAGACTTATAGATGGTAATAGTAATATTAGCCGTTTCCTTATGAGGAAACACTCACAAAGCAGCCAGTGACTCTCGCTTTACGCTTTTCTTCACTCCACAGGGATCGAAGGGTAGTATCTGTTCGTTTTATCTCTAATGGTAATGGTAATATTAGCCGTTTCCTTTTAAGGAAATATTCGGGATTCGTTGACCGAGAATCAAGAGCTACTCGAGTTACGCTTCTTTTTTTTTTACTGCCTGACCTTCGGGCTTATATCGATATATAGTATCTGCCTTCGGGTAGACAAACTATATTTTATCTCTTAATTGTGTTTCTGTTTTCAGACAGAGCGCAACTGAAAGATTATTGAGGGAACAGCTGGCCTCGGCATTACTTCCCTCGTTGCACTAGAGAGAAAAGAAGGCGGGTATGGATTCGGTAGCAATACCGATGCCACTGCAACCTGGGTTATTTTTTAACCTAACCCGGGAGCACGCGTTCGGACTCCCTACTTTAAACTGTAAGTTTGTGTTACATCCTGCCGAGAAATTATTCCGTTATATTTCGCAAGAAGCTATGGCAACTAACAGATAATAAAGAAGCCTTGAAGAATGATGTTCGCCGAAGGGCCAAGGCCATTACAAATTTAAAATAATAGTGATGCTGTTAGAAATTATGGCAGTTAAAGAGATGAGGGCAATGATAAAATTTGCCATTGACATAATTCGTCAAATTAGTCACACTTACGCGTATACCAGTCTGTTGTAGTGTATTGTTAATACCAATTGTGTAGATCAGATAATTCTGGTGATAGCTGTGAAAAGCTCTCATATAAAAGGTCTCAGTTAATTGCAGCTGTTGCTGTTCTATTTTTAGTAACGGTAGTAGTCAAGCTTATGAAAAGGCTGGCACCATCTTTCATATTGACTTTCTGAAGCAGGACCTGGTCGTGGGTTCTGTCACGGAGCCAGGTGACAGCCTGGAAATTATTTTCTGCCTCACTCGTAAGGAGAGAGATAAAAATTGGAAAAGAAATAAAATCAATGCGAGAGAGAAAGAGAGGACGAACAAAAAGATCAATGAGAGCGAAAAATAGAGAGAGAGAGAGAGAGAATGTGTTTGAGAGAAAATTTTCACTTGAACGTTTTGAAAATACACGATTTTATATTGTTGCGTTTATTATTATTATTAATGTTGTTGTTCTTTTTCTTGTTGGTGTCGCTAATGACTAAGTCAGCAACACACTAACAAATTGACGCGGGAGAAAATAAATATTACAAAAAATATATATATATATATATATATATATATATATATATATATATATATATATATATATATATATATATATATATATTATTAAGCATGTCTTATTAAAGACTACGGAACTTTACTGTTTAATAATCTCTCTTTCAGTTTTTTCTTGTTTTCTCGCAAGTTTCTTTATACAGTGTAACCCGGATATAAGAGAGTTGTCGGGACAGGAGAAGAAGTCTCTTATATCCGGGTTTCTCTTATATCCGGGTTTGGTCTATTTTGTTTAGGTAAGTATGGCTCTAATTTGGGACCAGATAAAATCTCTCTTATATCCGGGTTTCTCTTATATTCGGGTCTCTTACATCCGGGTCACACTGTATTTGGGTCTAAGTTGTTGAAAAAAGACCCCAGTCCTTTGTTTTTAGCCGAGCGTTTGCGGTTGAATTAGGTTGCTTTTTTAATATTTTGGGGTATTCAGACAATGTTTTTGGATTAGTTCATTAGCAGTTGTATAGGGGGTTGGTATTTATTATTTAGAGGATTAGTTATTAAATATGTTTAAGATGTTTCTGCCAGTATTAAATCCTATTTTATTTATGTTGGGTTTTTGGTTTTGAATTGTGATAGTTTCAAGAATTTCTAAACGTTTTTTTTTTTTTTTTTTTTTTTTTGCAGTTGTTTTTGTACAGGATTTTGGTATTGTTGATAATGATTTTTCTTATTTCGGAGGATTTGAATCTGTTATTCTAGTTTTAAGATCATCAATATAGAATAGGGGATAACGTTTTAAGATTATCAATATAGAATAGGGGATTCAGTTTGCCATTCTAGCAAAAAATAGGTGATTCAGTTTGCCATTCTGTGACTTGAATTCGAAACTACTGTTGATCAGTAGGCAGCTGAGTGAAAGTGAATTTGACAATTTAGTGTTATTATTATTATTATTATTATTATTATTATTGTTGTTGTTGTTTTCTTTGATTTCTGTTGTAAACACATTTCCTTCCGGAGGCCAACCAATGACCTAAGGTCAGAAATCGTATCATAATATTTCCACTAAACATTTTTTAACCTAAGAGGACACACATTTGACATAGATAACGCCCTTCGTAAGGTGTGAGCTGTACTTGTGAGAACAACTTGTTGTTTCTTTAAGGCATGGGCTATCAGAAATTCCACCAAGGAGTCTATCGGAAACTTTTCAAATCAATCTGAGGGCTCCAACTACAACTTGAATTATTGATGTCCTCATGTGGCTCGATATTTAGATTTCCATTTCAAGATCAATGTATTTTGATAGATTTTGAAGATCTTACAAGAAACACTATAACCTGCAGAAGCTGACATGTCAATAAGAAAGCATATTTTGCTTTTTTAATCTTTGATCACGATGTCTTGACGATCATATTTGATTATTCTGTCTGTGTGTCTTGTGAAGTCCCATAAAATTCTTATAGATCATATCTACGTAACCGGACTTGCGTGGTGTTCATACAAATATCTTGTCCATTATTTACATTATTCGAACTATTGTCCTCATCTTTGTCGCCATATTTATTACAACGTTTCGGCCGTTGTACGTGCCATGTTTGATGGATGTCAGTTATCAGTAATCTCCTGTTAATTTCCCTCTGAAAGTTCTCCACTGCCTTAACCTGGTATTGAACTCACACTCTTTGGGTCCTGTCACTGGATCTAACCAACGCCTTTATCCACTGTGCCATGTGTCCTTGAGGATACATCAAACATGGCACATGGAACTAGAACAGTCTACCCCAGTGAGCGACATTCCAACCACCTGAAGAAGGCCGGAGCGTACAACGGCCGAAACGTTGTAATAAATATGGCGACAAAGATGAGGACAATAGTCTGAATAATGTAAATAATGCACATAATACTTCATCTCAGAAATATAGACTAATTTCTTGTAATTTCCTTCCGTAGCGTTGCAAATTTTCCAGTGTAGATATTGGCCTTCTCTATCATGCCTAGCTTTATATTCAGTGAGTGCCAATATCGTGCACCCTGATTCAAGATGGTTAATTGTTTCTGGATATTTATCACAGAATCTGCATTTTGGAATTTCTACAGTATGTTTGCTTGGTAATTTCTAGGTAATTTCTTGTGCAGCAAGAATAAAACATTCAGTTTCAGCTTTTAACCCTTCACTACGTAGCCATTGAATGGTACGGGATTTGTCTACATCAGCTTGTTTGGTACGAGCAGAATATTGACCGTGAAACCATCGTTTCTGTATCTGGTCGGTTGCATTTGTCTTTGCTTTCTGCGATGTATTATGTTTTACTTGCATTTCTTCAACCACTTGAAACTCCATTATTATTATTATTATTATTATTATTATTATTAACTTCAGTTTTTTCTGAATCTTTTGCTATTTTATACAATCCTTTACTATTTTTATTATCTCAAAGCTGAGTAAAAGGAATGTTTTTCTTAGAAAATCATTGAACATATTACACTGAGAAAGTGAGAGAATCTCATGAGTACAACCTTTTGTATCTCAAATAGGGATGGCTTTCCTGAGATTTTCTTTGTGTGTATTCTTTTAAATCATTTCTAGTGATCATATTATTACCGGAATAACGGTTATGTTTAAATGTCACATTCTTAGGTCTTTATATTTTGAAAATTTGTCAAATTCTTTCGCTGAGATATTTCTTTATAAAAAATGTTAGGCTGATTTTTATGGCCAGACAGTCATTATTATTACTATTATTAGTTATTATATGAATTATTATTATCTATTTCCTTAATATTATACTATTATTATTATTAGTAGTAGTAGTAGTAGTAGTAGTAGTAGTTGTTGTATATTGATGTGAGATATTAAAGTAGTCAATGAAAATTCTGTTCATGAGGCATAGTGCTAACAAGAGTCTTTGTAAATCAAGTCGCTGCGAGCTGAGTCAACATTCACTTTTCTCAGGATGTCAGTTCCTAAAATGCATTCATACCTTTCCCAATGTAATGAACTCGACTGGACTTCGAACTCGGATCTCCGATTCCTCAATCCGTACCTCAACATGATTATTTTTTTATTACTACTACTACTACTCAAATATTTTAGTATAAATCTTACGGATCTCTCCAGTCATTTTATTCATTTATCTGGGGGGCGGGGGGACGTTAGTAATTTGCACATGTAATTATCTCACTGCGTTTTGAGAGTTGAAATGTCTTAAAATCTTTTAAAACATTTTACGAGTTGAACCCAGAATCTACCGACCTTTCAACTCCATAAGAGTTATGCCCTGATGTAACATCAGGGCATTTGTTGTTGTTGTTGTTATTGTTAATATTGTTTTATGTATTGCATGCACACACTATATATTTAGGGACTACCGCTGGAGGTTCATGGGAAGCAACTCACCTCAAAGTTCCAGCGCTTTTCTGGCTATCCTTTAAAGCTCATCACTACTGTGGTCTATAAAGTTACATTTCTTTCTCGGATTTCCAAATCAGACAATCACGATTCAAATATTTTTGGCTCTCTTCCAAGTGTGCCAATTATTACGAGTATGATCCTAACCTTTATATTTCACATTTTTCTAAAGTTTAGCTTCTGACCAATATTAAATGGTGTATTTGGCACGATGCCATATTATTATTATTATTATTATTATTATTATTATTATTATTATTATTTCCTTTGATTTCTGGTGTGTACACATTTCTTTACGGGTCACGCCCAGAGACCTAAGGTTAGAAATGGCATCATGACATTTTCCACTGACCAATTAAGGAAAAAAAACACATTTTACAAAAGATAAAGCCCTACGTAAGTTGTGCTCGTGAGAACAATTTTTTGGATTTCTTTAAGGCATGGGCTTCCAGGAATCCCTTCAATGAGTCTACTGGAATCTTTTCCAGCCAATCCGAGGGCTCCAACTACAACAGGAATTGTTCATGTTCGCATGTGCCACATTTTTGAGATTTCGATTTCAAGGTCCTTGTATTTTGATTGCTTTTTGAAGATCTTCAAAGATACATTGCAGTCTGTAGGGACTGCCATATCAATAAGGAGACACCTTTTTTTTGTTTGCGGTCTATAATAACGATGTCTGGGCCGTTAATATTATTATTATTTCCTTTGATTTCTGACGTTTACACATTTCTTTCCGGGTCCCGCCCAGGGACCTAAGGTTAGAAATGGCGTCATGATACTTTCCACTGACAAAAAAAAAAAAATTAAATTACATAAAGCCCTTCGTAAGGTGTGGGCTGTACTTGTCAGAACAATTTTTTGTATCTCCTAGAGGCATGGACTTCCAGGAATCCCTTCAATTAGTCTACTTCAATCTTTTCTAACCAGTCCTTTGGTTTCTGTTGATTACACATTTCCTTCCGGGAAAGCAAGGACCTAAAGTCAGAAATGGCTTCGTGACATTTTCCAATGATCATTTTTGTAAAAAGAAACCTGATATTACACACATTTTACATAGATAAGTCTCATTCATAATGTGTACGCTGTACTTGTGCGTACAATGTTTTGTATTTATTTAAAGCATGGCCTACTAAAAAATCCCTTCAGTGAGTCTATCGCAACTTTTTCCAATCAATCCTAGGCACCCAGATAGAACTGGAATTATGTCTGCATATGCCACATTTTTTAGATTTCCCTTTCAAGATAATTGTATTCTGAGAGATTTTTGAAAATTTTCAAAGATATATTACAATCTGCAGAGACTGCCATGTCCATAAGAAAGCATATTATGTTCTTATAGTCTTTGATGTCTGGGCAATTAGCTTTGATTGTCTGCGTTTATTGCAAAGTCCTAAAAAATTGTTAAAGCTCCTATCTCTGTAACCGGGTCTAGGTGATGTTCTTACCTGTTTCTTGCAATTCCCCTTCCGTAAAATTTGCATATTTCCTAGTGCCCACTCTATCATGCCGTGTTTTATTTAGCTGGTGCTAAAACTGTGCAACCTGATACAAGATGGTCAGTTGTTTCTGGATTTCTGCATTTTATTTATTCATTAGGTGTTCACGCTAATTTCTGATGAGCCGTCATATGTTATTTAAGAATAAAACCTCAGGTTTCAAAAATTACGTTATTTTATTATTATTATTATCATCATCATTCGATTTCTGCTATGGACACACTACCTACCAAGTCTGCGGAAAGACCTAAGGCAGGTCGTGTGTGTGTTATATCATTCATGTTAATTTTTTTTTTTTTTTTTTTATCTCCGATGAAGTTGCTAGCGTTACATAGACAAAGTTCTCCTTAGTGTGTGCTGTACTTAATAAGACAATTTTCTGTATGTCTCTTAAGTTGGGGTTTCCAGGATTCTTTCAATGTGTTGTTTTGTTGCATTTTTTTTATAATTCCAAGTGCACCTATTACCACTGGTATTATTCTTGTTTTTCAATTTCCACATTTTTTCTATTTCAATTTCCAGGTCTTTGTAATAGTTTTTCAAATTCCTTGGTTGCTATGTTACAATCCGCTGGACAAGCCATATCAATTAGTAGGCAAGTTTTTTTCTTTCTGGTTTTTGACAATAATGTCCGGCCTATTTGCTTCAATTTTTCTGTCTGTGTGGATGGTATAATCCCATAGAATGGTGACATCTTCTATTTCTGTAACCGGCGCTGGCCGATGTTCATACCAGTGTTTGCTTACACATTTTCCAAAGTGTTTGCACATTGTCCATGTATTGCCCCCCACTCTATCGTGACGATTTTTATATTCATTTAAAGCAAGTATAGAACATCCTGAGATTAGATGGTCTATTGTTTCTTGGTATTTGTCACAGAACCTGCATTTTGGATCCACATTATTATGTATGATATTTGCCTTTCCTAGTGAAAAGACTCTGGTCTTGCAATAAAGCCTTCAGTTTCAGACTTTAATCCAGATGCTCGTAACCATCGATGAGTATTAACTTTATCAACATTGGGTTTATTTGCACGTTCTGGATATTGGCCACAGAGGTTTGTCTTGCCAGCGTTGTTTCATCTGTTCAAGGGCTTTATCCTTGGCTTTCTTTTTCATATCTTTTGCTGCAATAGTTGGTTCTTGGCTTCTGTTTTGATTTACTAGAATCTACTAAATGTAAATGTTGTTTGTATTTACTGCCTTCTTTTTATTATTGAATATTTTTTTCTGCTTTCATGTTGTTTCACTAATTTTATCATCCAGTCATTTGTTGTTTCCATGTAAGTTAGTAAGCCAATAGTTGTTGTCTTGTATGACAATTCTAGCTGAATAAGACCTCTTCCACCTTCTTTACGGGGTATGTATAGACGGTCTACATCAGCCTTTGGATTTCTTATAAAAAAGAAGAAGAATCTATTTGTCTGATGTCATTTAGAGTCCAGTTCAAGATGTTGAAACTATATTGGACCACTGGGATGGCAAGGTTATTAATGGCCATAATTCTGTTCTGAGAATTCAATTCAGTTTTTAATACCAGTCGTACCCTTCTATAGTACTCTTTACGCACTATTTCTTTCATTTTCTTATGGTGAATTCCTTCAAACACCTAGGTACTTATAAGCTTCTCCTTGTTCTAAATCTTTTATTGTTACAGCAGGGTCTAAACTAATAGAGGAAGTTTGTTGTAGCGATCCTCGTAAAACTGTAGCTTTAGCACATTTATCCAAATTGAATTTCATTCCAATGTCTTCACTGAAGCATTTTATTATTATTATTATTATTATTATTATTATTATTATTATTATTATTACGTTCCTTTTTTAGTACTGAGTCCCAAGTAAGGTAAAGCCCAGAAAAAAGTGTGTTTATTCTAAAAAAGCAAAGTTCTTTCTACCAATACATCCAGGAAAGGTGACTGATTATTCTTTTCTACCTTCATTGTATATTTTAAAGAAGGATGGAGATTATTAAGATAATACGGACTACTCTCTCATTTTTCAAAAAAAAAAAAAGAGAATACCTGATAATAAATCTGATTAACCAATTAAATTTCTGGCCTACGCTAAATTCAAAATTAACCTAAAAAAAGTAGGGGGAATTTGATAATGGAAAACTGTGGTCTGAAAAAAAGAGTCCTAGACAAGGTCATAAGTGGCAGACAAAAAATTTATACAAAATATAAACGAGTGGCAACCTTGTATCATAATTACGAAACTAATATAACTTGTTCAAATTTTTATACGAAGCTAAGGGAAATAGTAGAAAGATAATCAAACGTATGGATATTGTAACATATATTTTTGAAGTTGATAATATAGAGGTTTCTTTAAAAAAACCAGTAAATGCAACTTAAGTTTTTAAAAATAAAAAATAGAAAATATGTAACATTCATATAAGATGTTAATAATGCTGACTAAACAGCAATACGTAACTATATTAAATTTACATAAACAAAATAAATCAATCATAACTCATTTAATGTGCACCGCAATTTCCATGCTAATTATGACCATATGAAATAGCACTACCAAATTCAAAGTTTAACCATACTGTAAGGTGAAAGGTAAATTATGCATACAATTTACAATTAATTTACTTCTTTGGTTTAAAAGGGGATTTTTATCAGCAAATCTAAAAATTTCTAATTTCTCGTATAAGCATAAGAAGCAAGGATTTACAATTTCTAGCTTTTTAAAAAATCCATTTAACCGTAGGAGTTTTATTAACCATTTTTAAATTCCAAAAATATTTGGAAAGAGATGTTCTATTTTTATAAGTGCTGTTGATGAAAGATAAGACATGTTGGTACCACCTAGTTTTAAAAGAATTCTTTGTACTCCCTATATAAAATTTTTCAACAGTCGGATTTTCTATTGTACAAATAGTGCTTAGGTAAACAAGAGAGTTGGTCAAACATTTGTTTTGCAGTAGGCAATGGTTAGAATTTTTGCAATTATATTTATTAGTATTATCGACATTAGTTACCTTGGAATTAACATTATTACTCGGCTTTTTATATATATTTTTTAATTCTATTATTATGTTTTTTTATCATTTTTTCCAGATTATCAGTGCAGCTATAGCTTAGTTTTAATGTATTTCTGTCAAATATTTTACTGAATGGATTATCTCTGGGGAAATGCTTATCAATTAAATAGAGGAACTTCTGCCCTAACTTAGTACTAACCATTTGGTTAAATGGGGATATATACCAAATGATTTTTCTGCTCCTATTCTTTTTTTCTCTGATCATTCGTATCATGTTTTTTATATTTGATTTCTGTGTATTTGTAACAACTATTTTTAAGGCAGTATTATAAATACTACTATACTCATTAAAACATCTTTGTTAGAAGAGTTATTGCTTATTCTATATTCTATAGAGGAGGATATATGCTTGATTACAGATGGAGGATGGTTAGAGTTCCAGTGAATATATATTGGGTTGGCATTGGCCTTCATATAATATTGGAATACATCATTTACAAAAACAAGCGTAACATCAAGAAAATCTACCTGTTTAACATTAGTAGTGATTTAAAAAATTTAGGCTTTTTAATTCTCTATGGATCATGTTCCTTAATTTGTCTACTTGAGTAGAATTTTTTTACTAACATAAGCCCATCCTCTCTATATAATCCTATATTATAAATACTAGCATCCCCATAATCACTTAGATTATATAGAATAGATAAACCCACCAGGTCAGAAGACTCTAATGATCCCATGGATATATCAAAGTGATCATCAGGATTGTTCTTAACCCACTGTTCAGTGTTGTGAATACGAACAGATCTTCTGCAGTTCATGATTATATCCAGTTCATTGTTGGAAATATTGGAATATTCTTTGGTAAACTCCAAAGCTAAGGTAAAAAGGTCTTTGGAAATCAATGGGTAAAAGTCCACAATATTAAATTGATGAAAGACCAGTTAAGCTTACTATTAATCCCTTTGAACCAATTGATGGCATCTGTGGTACAAGTCCACGTTAAAAGTTCAGGTTGCCGTTTAATCTGATTTTTGACTTTATCAAGGATAACATTGCTAATCCTTCCAATTTCAGTCCTGGTAGGTTTGATAATCCTTGTAGGAATTTTAGTTTCAAAATCCGGTTCATGATCTTGTTATGGTCCGGTTCCAGGTGATAATCCAACGTAGAAGCAATAAAGAAGAACTCGAACACAGGTATGGAATAACACAGATATATTACAAACAGGAATATATACAGAGAAGTAGAAGTGTTAGTATGAACAATCAGGTTTAGTAGAGAGAACAATGTAGTCTCGACGAGTATCACTATTCCAATGTCTTGCAGTAATTGTCTGAACGCGACTATGTTTCGGACTGCCTCTGACTCGACTCTTGACTCGACTTGAACTACTGACTCGACTCTTTGCCTACTCCTGAGGCGCAGTATTTATTAAGTATGGAATAGTCCATTATTATTATTATGGGTACGATCCCATAACAGATCTTTAACCAGAACGTATGATTTCTTGGTAGAATGCATACTTACTCCATTGTTTATTTTAAGCCTGTCAATTATAGTTTTACTAACAGTATCAATTTTATCAACTAAATTAATAGTGTTATTATCCACCTTCCTGTAATTTTTAGTTAATTTTTTTAATTAAAATATTATATTCTTCAGGATTAAATTTAAATACTTTGTCCAACTTATTAATGTCTTTTACAATGCAGTCTAAATGTCTCTGAAAATAAGTCTTGTTTTTATGAAAACAGATACTATTAATTATGCCTAGAAATCATTTTCAAAACCATATAAGCGCTCAAATAGGGGTGCAATTTCCAAACCGTAATAATCAATTTTATTCGAAAACTCTTGATCAAGAAGGAAGAAATGAGATTTCCATCTCACTCGTCTGATCAAATCTTTAATTTTTAAAACCAACTTTTCGAAATATTCCCGTTTGTTTGTATTGAGAATATTTTTAGAGAAATTCCAAAATTGGTTTTATCCATGTTTAAGTATAAAAAATAAACGTAATATCCGACGAAAATAAAATAAATGTAATATAAGCGAAATATCCAGGTATGAGATAAGAACAAATGAAGTATAATTTCACTGTCTGTAGCATTATGTATGTATGTATGTATGTATGTATGTATGTATGTGTGTGTGTGTGTGTGTGTGTGTGTGTGTGTGTGTGTGTGTGTGCATATATATATATGTTATGGGACCTGACCCATAATAACATAATGGACTATTCCATACGTAATAAATACTGCGCCTCAGGAGGAAGCAGGGAGTTCAGTCTGAAGTCTGGAGTGAAGTCCGCCAGAGGTCTGTCAGTCCTTCAGAGCGAGCGAGTCAGTCAGTCGAGTCAGAGACAGTCCGAAACAGAGTTGCGTTCAGACAATTACTACTAAACCTGATTGTTCGTACTAACACTTTTCTACCTCTCTGTATATATTCCTGTTTGTAATATATCTGTGTTATTCCATATCCGTGTTCGAGTTCTTCTTTATTGGTTCTACCTTGGACTATCATCGTGGTACAAGGAACCGGATCATAACAATATATATATGAAGAAATTTAGTTTTAGTTTTAAGGCGTTCTATATTTATAGGATAAAGTGGCCAGTGTCAGAGATAGAGCATATGTAAATATAAAAGTGAACATTGAAGTCAACACTCAGAGATGACAGTCTGTTTTTGCTCGACGCAATCATGTGACCTGATTATTGCGTCTAGAATGAAACTGTCGTCTCTGACTTCAACACACACACACACACACACACACATATGTGTGTGTGTGTGTGTTAAATATATATATATATATATATATATATATATATATATATATATATATATAATATTCGTTATTGTAGCGGGTGCCCACACGGATTTGAGTAAATATCTCTGTATTTTATAAATAGTAATATTAACTTCAAAAGTTTTGTTAAATCGTTTCATGGTCACGGTGGATAGACATTATTTTCATTGTTTGTAAATAAATAAGTATGCCTCCTGAAACCAGTGTAACCATTAAAATAGCGTTTATAGTAATATGAAATTGTTATCTGATTGGAAACGCTCATTAATTGCCTAAAGTATATATATATATATATATATATATATATTTATATATATATATATATATATATATATATATATATATATATATATATATATATATAAAGGATGTTCCAATAACTTGATCAGATTTTAAATGTGAATTAAGTTTAAGCGTCTAATGATTTTTAATAAATTTTCTTTCAGATTTAACAACTTAAGTCTTCGGCAAATTCAACTATGGAAAGATTAACAGTCGAACAACATGTTAAAGTTATCGAAGCCTATTACGAAAATAGACGTTCAAACAGAATTTGAATGAGGAGTTCCCAGATTACATCATCTCTCGAAACAACGAAGTCAATTGGCCTCCACGATCGTGCAACTTGACGCCTTTAGATTTTTTTCCTTTGGGATCATCTCAAAATTAAGCTCTATGCCAACAAGTCAACAACAATTCAACAGTTGAAGGATGGGATAATAAGGTATATTGGTGAAATCAAGGAGCAACTATGCAGAAACGTCATCAAAGGTTTTTGGTGGACATTTGTGCGATATTATTTTTCACACGTAATTGCCATGACTTAAATAATATGATCCAATAGAGAAATAAATAATATTTCACCAATAGCACTGATTTATTAAGTGCTGACTTTGATCCGTCTTAATGAAACACCCTTTATGTATTACAGACGCTATTTTTCGTGTAAGAAAAAGAAAGCGTACATAATAAGGAGAAAGAAAGTGAATATAGAAGTGGCAATACGTTTAACGTCGACTTCAGTCAATTTTTGATTTTTTTTCAATTGTACCCTCTTACTTCATTAAATAATAAACTGCATTCATACTTATGCTTGTTATTGCAATATTTTGTTAAAAGTTTTCGGCTCAAATAATTTATGATGCGATAAGTGGGGGGGGTCCTACGGATATTTTATAATCGTGGAACTCGCAAGTGGTTTTTTCAGTCATTAACTTTAGGATTATGATCCATCAGAAACTTAAAATAGGAAAAGCGTGGAATTTTCACGGATACTGCTAGTTGTTACTAATGTTTTAACATGGTATAATCTGGATGTATTTCACAACAACGTGCTTAAGATATCTGACCAATAGTCCCTTCAAATTTAACCAAAAATAGCCTTTTCCTAGCAAGCTGAAAGTGGATATTTCCTTCTCAGAGAACATCTGGATTTAACACTTGGCTAATTATTTCATTCTGCTAATAGAAAAACACGGTGTTTTAAAGATAAGGCAAAGGCGAATGGCAGCATCACGTGACTGATCACATGAGTGGAAAATAGGTAACCAAGAATGTAATTAAAAAAAAAAAAAACAATCCCATGCGGTACAACTCTTTTGACAAACCTGGTAAAAATATATTTTTGTTTTTCGTTTCTTTTCTTCTTATTTTTTTTTATGTGGTCGTTAAGTTATTTTTTAGGGTTGCTTCCGATAGATATCGGTTAGGAAAAATGTAAATATTTTGATGAAGTAGTATTTAATAGAGGCGACAGCAAAGAGAATCTAAAAAAGAAACCATGCTCTCGTAGTCATCACTTCTATATTTACTGTGTAAAAAATAAGTAGCTAGTCTCGTAATGGCAAAGAGAGAGGAGGGGAAGAGAGAGGAAGAAAAACAGAGAGAAAGATAAAAAGAGATAGAGAAAGATAGAGAGAGAGAGAGAAAGAGATGAAGAAAGACAAATAGTCAAAGAGAGAGAAAAAGGGAAAGAGAAATAGATAAAAAGAGAGAAAGAGAGAGAGAAAGAGGGAAAGAGAAAGAGAGAGAAAGTGAACGAGAGAAAGAAGAATACAGAGAAAGAGAAAGAAAAGGAGAGAAAGAGATAAAGAAAGAGAAATAGTCAAAGAGAGAGAAAGAGAGAGAAAGAGGGAAAGAGAAATAGATAAAAAGAGAGAAAGAGAGAGAGAAAGAGGGAAAGAGAAAGAGAGAGAAAGAGAATGAGAGAAAGAAGAAGAAAAGGAGGGAAGAGAGAGGGGAAAAGAAAAGGGAAAGAGAGAAAGGAGAAGTACGTGAGAAAAGAAAGAAAGAAAGAAAGAAAGAAAGAAAGAAAGAAAGAAAGAAAGAAAGAAAGAAAGAAAGAAAGGAAAAGAGAGGGAAAGAGAGGGAAAGAGAGAGAAGTGGGGAAAGAAAGAAAAATAAAAAAAGAGAAAGAAAGAGAGAGAGAGACAGAGAGAGATATGATAGGATATGGTACTGGATATTTCCCGGATTAGTGTCTCCTGGCAGACACCATAACTGATTCCATTTTCATGAGACCAGATGGATATTTTGATGACAGTACCCATAATTGAACTTGCGAATTTTTTCCACATATTCTTGCGTTATACCGACACACAACAGACTTTGAAACGCGCTGTTCGGCATAAAGAATATTCACTGAAATAAATAAAGAAAAAAAGATAGAGTTTTATGCTAACAGATTCTTCCATCGCACTCTTCGCTTGTGGAAATCTGTTCCGGCTTCTTGCTTCCCAAACAACTTCGATTGTCAAAAATTTAAAAGCAATGTCAATCGTTATCTTCTCTCTTCTTAATTCTTCTTCTTTTATTGTCCTCTCTCCTTAATAGTAATTTTTCTCATATTCTCTAACACATAGTAACCCCTTGCGTATTCGTAGCTTTATTGCCTTGCTTGGGGTGAAATGATTAAAACATAGATAGATAGATAGATAGATAGATAGATAGATAGATAGATAGATAGATAGATAGATATGAACATGCTTAAATAGACTGATAGATTGATATTTATGAAAAGACAGATATAGATTAATAAATAGATATATAGATAATGAACAGATTAAGATAGATATGAATACTGAGATAGATAGATAGATAGATAGATAGATAGATAGATAGATAGATTTTATCCGACATAGATAAATGGATAGATATGAACAAGCTTAGATAGATAGATAGATAGATAGATAGATAGATAGATAGATAGATAGATAGATAGATAGGTAATCTACTGAGATAGATAGATGTAAACAAACGATGTAATCTACTGAGTATTATATGAACAAAGATATCTACTAAGATAGATAGATAGATAGATAGATAGATAGATAGATAGATAGATAGATAGATAGATAGATAGATAGATAGATTTTATCCGACATAGATAAATGGATAGATATGAACAAGCTTAGATAGATAGATAGATAGATAGATAGATAGATAGATAGATAGATAGATAGATAGATGTAAATAAACGATGAAATCTACTAGGTATTATATGAACAAAGATATCTACTAGAGTAGATAGATAGATAGATAGATAGATAGATAGATAGATAGATAGATAGATAGATAGATTTTATCCGACATAGATAAATGGATAGATATGAACAAGCTTGGATAGATAGATAGATAGATAGATAGATAGATAGATAGATAGATAGATAGATAATCTACTGAGATAGATAGATGTAAATAAACGATGAAATCTACTGGGTATTATATGAACAAAGATATCTACTAGAGTAGATAGATAGATAGATAGATAGATAGATAGATTTTCAGTCCACCTCCCGTCACTTTAAGGAAGTCTTTTCCCTGATAGTCTGTATCAAATCCTTTCCGAAGAATCCTCTCTTTTCCGAGCAGACAAGGCTTTTGTAATGGCCCCATTTACAAATCACAATCCGATAGAAATAGAAAGAATTGAGATAGATAGATAGATAGATAGATAGATAGATAGATAGATAGATAGATATGGTTTGAGTGAATCGGAAGTTTAAAAAAAAATACGTTTTGATACAAAGACAAAGAATGACAGAAATGTGTGAGTATGAGGCTAAATGCTTTGAGGTAGATAATGGTCAGATTTGCAATATATATATATATATATATATATATATATATATATATATATATATATATATACCATCGCTCTGAAGAAAGGTTTGATATCTATGACGCTAAGATATCTCTAACACAACTCCCCTCGTTCTAGGTGCCGTGACCATTCATGACGTTGGCAATCATCGCCCTCTACAATTTCCTATACTTTGTATCTCTCAATAGATTTTGTGTTTTTGTTATTCTTCCTGAACCTTATTCTGCCATCCATTTACCCAAGTTCAATGCAGTTTTCCTCTGTCCTTCTTGCCTCCATTGTCTTCCGAGTATCAAATTTTCCAAGCCCTCTTTCCTCATTATGTGCCCTAGAAATTTCAACTGTCACTTCCTGATAAGTATAACTGTTTTTTTTTTTGTTGCCATTTTCTCTAAAACTTTCTCGTTGCTCACATGTTCGTTCCATGTTGTTCTCGGCATCCTTCTTTAGAACCACATCTCTTTTCCTTTAAGACTTTTCTTCATCTGTGAGGTCATTGTCCTGCATTTACTAAGAAATCCTGCATAACAGTTCAGTATTCTTTTCTCTTTTTTTAATGAAATTTTCCTGTTTCTTAATGCTTTCAGCTTTGAAAGTCATCATTGTATTTCGATGTCGTTGTTTTTGTCATCTGTTATAACACTTCCCAAATATTTAAATTGTTGTACTTGCTTGATTTTAGTATCTCCATTTTTAAATTTGCAATTTAATTTAATTTAATTCTATAATTGAATTTGAAGGTTTTAGCTTCTGTTTTTGAAACATAATTCCTGTTTAGTTATGGAACCATATTTATAAATAAGTAAATATATATATATATATATATATATATATATATATATATATATATATATATATATATATATATATATATATTAATTATCGATGACCAATACAGTGTATCAATTTAACTGCCCATTATAAGACAGCGTTTCTTTACAGAAATCAATTTGCTGGATCGGTCACACCACTACCTGAATGGGAAGACGCCTCACGTATCACTTATCAAATCAAAGTGCCACCCACAATCTACATGAACCCATAAGGAAAATTCTGGTTGATAATACGATCATCCTTCATAAATCCCGTAAAAGATTTCGCTGTGAGAGTCGCACTCTATATAAAACATCTTGGACTCAATATTAACCTCACTTCATTTAACAACGGAAATGATATGCTAAAGGGTTTTGGTTTTTTTTAATAGAAAGACGCCAGTTTGAATTCCAGCCACGTTCCTTTCACGGGGCTCAGAATAAATGCTGCTATCATAAAACTGGCATCACACATGTACGTTTAAAAGACACCATGAAAAGAAATTAACGATAATTAACAACAATCTCCTTGAAAATGTCTAGTGTCCGAAAGTGCTTGGGACAATACACACCTTTACCCCCACCAAAGGGAAAAAATAAAGAATACTAGCAAAACTGAATACAAAATTTTCTTTGTCTGTCATATTCAACGAAATATGCTTTAAAGAAAGGTTGCCACACACACACACACACACACATATATATATATATATAAAAGAAATATAGTCTTAAGGTGTGCTATATTTATGGGATAAAGTGCTCGATATCAGAGATAGAGCGTGTGTAAATATAAAAGTGAACATAGAAGTCAACACTTAGAGGCGACAGTCTGTTTCATGCTATATGCAATCGTCAGGCCACATATGCTGTTATTAACATATGTGGCCTGACGATAAGTGTTGACTTCTATGTCTACTTTTATATATATATATATATTAAGAAATGGACAAAGTCCGACAATTTATTTTATTAAAGACATTTTTTGTTTAACGTTCTTTTTTATAGATACAAGTATTTAAGTAAACATTCAGGCCGGTAAATGTTATTTAATACTGTTTATTATAAACATAGCATTTACTTAAATACTTGTATCTATAAAAAAAAAAAAAAAAGAACGTTAAACATAAAAATGTCTTTAATAAAATATATATAAATATATATATATATATATATTGACGTATATTTGGGCAACAACCTTTCTTTTAAATATCTTTCATTAAATACGGCACACAAGAAAGATTTAATGATTTTTTTATTTAGTTTTTCCAGCATCTTTACGTTGTCCGTTTTATAAGAATAATGTGAGTACTGAAATTTTCCATAATTTTCATTGTCCCAAGCACTTTCAGCCACTTCTTTAGCCATTTTCAAGGGGATTCTGTTTTTGGTCTTGTTAGGTTTTCCTCATGTTTTGGCTGTTTAAGTTGTATTTTACTTTTGTGTTGTTTTGAATAGGAGCGTTTATTCTGAGCCTTCGCTGGTTGGGCGTGGCAGGAATTCGCGTGAGCAAACTTTAGCAATCCATTTCTACAGTTAAATAATGCGAGAGAGATGTTTATATATATATATATATATATATATATATATATATATATATATATATATATATATATATAACGAGATATGGATAGTAATGTTTTACATAAATACGAATGGAGTATTGATTTTTTTAGACAGATTTGAGTAAGAAAGAGAGAGAGAGAGGGAAATGGATAGAGACAGGCTGATAGATATAACAATTACGTTAGCATTAAAAAAAAACACATACATTATACATGTTTGCTACTTTACTCTCGGGTGAAAATCTCAAGATGGCACATACAGACACAGACTGATATATAAGTTAAATGCAGAAAAAAATTATGCTGCCAAGTCTTGGCGCGTCGATTTTGTCGGCTGAGTAATCCATAGTGCATAGCACAACTAAAATGGCGTTGGTAATCGCTTGATATATAATCAAATCGAATAGGTGCAGATGTAAAATAAGTCTTCTCACAATAAACAAAGAAAAGGCTATTAAACTGACAGCAGTATATTATAGTCAGTTGTATCGATCAGCATAATTTTGTTGCTTGAAATGTGTGTAGATCAGACGAAACGTTGCAAGCCACTCGCTACTCTATCGCTATTTCCAGAGAAAGTATTCAAACGAACGATTGTATATTCTTTAGTTCCACCAATTCTAATCTTCACGACTAAGACCCAACATTCTAAGTACATTGTAGCGAACTACCTTCATTCGACTTTGTATTCCATTGGCGAGTTTTAAGTCCAACTCGAACATGTTTCATCCTACGAACCACTAATTTGTGGTATCAACCACCAAGTTGGTGTTTCCTCGTTCACTAGAATATTAACAGGTTTAAGTCTAGATTCAATCATTATTTTCCTAACATATCCTTCTAATCTGTACCTCTTACCTCCTACTCTGTAACACTCCAGACTCCTATTTTCTACTGCCCTCGATCTCCGCGACCAGATGAGAACCAAAGCCGATTGGGGGCCCCAGGCAGTGTTTTGTCACCTTCGCTATTTTATTCTTTTGTCAAAATCCGTTACCTTTTTTTGCCCATGCTAAGTCTCGAGAAAATCCCATATAAAATTCCCTATTTTTTATCCATAATGTTAAAGGTGTGGAAATTATTCAATTTTTAAACAATAAAATCTCAAATTCAGGTCAAAAATTGCAGCAAAACATTGTTGACTCATTCAAGATGAATGATCTTTTATGACACGCCTCTAATTTGTACTTAAATACATTGTATTTATTTGGGGAATCGGAGAGCCGAGTTCGAATTCCAGTCAAACCCATTACATTCACTTACGTGCTAATACCCCTGGGAAACGTATGAATCCTCTTCTTCTCCCCCGCCAATTCCCAGCTATGGGTAAATAGCAGGACAGATCTTGGATGCCAACTGCTCTACTGCAGAAAGAAATGGCAACCTACTGCACGAAAAAAATCAGCCTCGTTATGATTCGAAAGATAACTGATCGCCTAAGCGTGTTTCACGCATGGTACATAACTGACTGATATTCACTTACGTGCTAATACCCTTGGGAAAGGTATGAATCCTCTTTTTCTCCCTCCACCTATGGGTTCTATAGCCTTGGATGACAACTGGTCTACCGGAGAAAAAATGGCGCTGCTGGAAAACATCTGCCTCGAAAAATACATGTGTATCATGTATGGCACATAACTGTATTTATTTTCAATTTTTCTAGTTGATTCGTTAGTCGATTTGTTTAATGGCATATCAACTCCTTATGGGTCACATAATGCTGAAATTTAATTTCCTTTCTCGATTTGAAGTCATAAAAATATGTTATTCTGCTTTCACAGTTGAAAACATGGCGGATTATACTCAGCTTTTGTGCATATATAAGTTTGTATGGCGGTGCTAAGTGTGTTTTATGTTGTAGCTGAAGTTATATTTTGGAATATAGTTTAAGAAATTGTAGGATATTATAGATTAATGTCGTGAAAGAATTCTTTTTGGTTGTTTGGTTGA
Source organism: Acanthosepion pharaonis (assembly GCA_903632075.3). Taxonomy (NCBI): domain Eukaryota; kingdom Metazoa; phylum Mollusca; class Cephalopoda; order Sepiida; family Sepiidae; genus Acanthosepion; species Acanthosepion pharaonis. Next base: position 196,759 of record CAHIKZ030000247.1, on the reverse strand, counting down.
TTGGTTTTTGTGAGGTCTCACTTCATTTAATTGTTATACAGGATGTCACTCATGACTGAGAGGCAAACACGAATTTCCAGCAGAGATGGTTATATTCTAAATAGTGAAATAGTCTAATCTGTTTTTTGCTTACAACTCATTCTGGTCTGTTTATTTCTAAACATCAAGTTTTGTTTCAATTGTTATAGTTTTCGAATAAATAATTATATATATATATATATATATATATATATATATATATATATATATATATATATATATATAGTTAAGTTATGAAGAACTTGGTAATCCGTATGGGTAATCCCATGGAGGATGAAATCCTGAGAGCTCAATGTAAATCCATAGCTAATATCTAAAAGAAAACAGACCACTTTAAGGTACTATTATAATAATTTATTTCACCAGAGTCCTTTTTAGGACGTTGATCATCAGATAGCACTTTTTGGAAGTGCTATCTGATGATCCGTCTGTTTTTTCCTTTAAATTTATATATATATATATATATATATATATATATATATATATATATATTTAAATAGGTTAGAAACGGTACAAAAGCGTATTAAGGCATTAAAAACTAGAAATTTGTATTGCAGGCCATGATAAGTTTAAAATAAAACACACACAGTCGACCGGTTTCGTCCCTCTCTCGTCAAACTGTTAACGGGGAATTTAGATTATGAGGAAAAAAAGAAAAAAAGTCTGTCATGGGTGACATGAATGAATGGACAGGAAGGAAGGAAAGATTTATACCAACAAGCCTAGAAGCGCAGAACAGCAAGTCCAAGCAAACAATCTCTTTGTTTGCAAAGAGAAGGCTGCTTGGACCTGATGTAAAGCGATTCCAACACCTTGAGATGGAAAAGTTAACTTTAAGACGGAAAACCAGTTCACACTGAAATCCATCGCACAAGTTGGAAATGGAAGACCCATAAGTGTTACGAATGGTATCGCCCAAAGAAAATTTTTTTGTTTAGTATTATCGCAGGTACGTGTTGTTTAATTCTCGTCCAACCGCTGTGTCGTTCTACCTAATCCAAACTCGAAATAGTAAATAACAGAGTTAATATGGGGGGGTAAACATCTTTACACATAGATGGAAGTACAGACCTAGTTTGAAAAACAACAAACGTTCGCTGCAAAATAACACTCAATGAACTACATGTCAATACGCTTGGCGAAGGATTCACTTCCTACCCAACCACGGTAAACGAAGATAGACCGGACATTTACCAACTGAAGCAGGTTTGATTTTGTTGAACCTAGCGGTCTCATCTCGAATAACCGATTTGTGTTCAACGGATAACCATTTTCTTTTTTAAACAACTTTTCATTTTATCCGAACAGATCATTAACGCCCTTGTCAGGGTCTAATCAAATTAATTTTTGTTGTTTAGGACAAAAGGAGTCCCAACAGGTATATAGTCCTGTAAAAGTAGACTTCCTGTATAATAAACAAGAAGGAGTTCTTTGAACAAGAACATCTAAAAAGGGCAATGAACCATTTCCTTATCTACTGTAAATTTAAGGGCAGGATGAACACCATTGAGTAGGGAAAAATTTCCACTTCCGATTCATGGCTGAACACACAAAAAGTGTCATCAACATACCGAAAGTAAACCTTCCGGGCAGAACTTAACAAAAGGCTTTCTTCAAAAAACCCACAAAAATATTTTGCAAAAACAGGACCCAAAGGGGAACCCATCGCTACACCATCGATCTGACGATACATGATATTTTCGAAACTAAATCGACAAAC
>CAHIKZ030000247.1:175000-190000 GCA_903632075.3 Acanthosepion pharaonis | reverse complement strand
AATCATTCCATCATTCTTTATTTTGTATTATATATATATTTTTTTTAGTTTTACATTGAGTAAATATTTGTTGTCGGTCGATATTTGAGTAGAGTTTGCCAGTACAGAATCCGATACACTGATTTAGAATCTTAATTTAGACATACAATTTTAAATATCTGCGAAGTGTTTTAAATGTGATACTAAAATCCGCTGGTGCACTGGGATTATGTAGCTTTGCAACTGAGACCAGACACCAGGTTCGTTCTCAGCTTACAGCTTCTTCCAGTTAAAATCTTGTGTCTTTAAGAATTAACTTTTTGGTCAGATCGTTCTTTTTTTTTTTATGGACCATATCTCCCCAGGACGGTGGCGATCATGTCTCTCCACAATTTCCTACCCTTCGTACCTCTTAATTTTTTTTGTCTTTTTGTTATTTCTCCTAAACTCTGTTCCGCCATCCATTTGCTCAATCAAGCTTGTCAAGTATGTTATGCGCCCTTTTTCTGTGACCATCTTACCCTCAATCTATCCTGTGAGTATCAGATTTTCCAAGCCCTCTTTCCTCATTATGTAACGCAGAAAAAAAGCCATGAAACTAGATCATAGCAGCAGAAAAATTTATTCTGGTTGCAACCTTCTGCTGTTGGTGAGCGAGACAGATGTGAAGCGGAGGTGTGGATGGTGAACAGCCGAAGGGGCATGTCGTCCCTTTCGCGTCGCCTGCGAGCGGTCTCTTTTTTCTTTCGGTCCGCTCTCTGTGAATCTCTCTGTTTGTTGCTCCTAGGAACGACTGTCTTAGAGAGAACAACGTTCATTGTCTTGTCATCTTCATCTAAAAAAGTCAGTTATCAAGAATCCAGGGTCATGCTCCACTCAATGACCTTTTTTGTCAGGATCGTTTGACATAAATCTTGTGAGGTCCACTTCACTTAGCTGATAATCATTAAGGCAATAACTGTCGAAACAGTATCTGTAACATCCCCTAGATCTTTTCATTTGACAATATATCGGCTGACATTTATATCGCTACAATAGCCAAAGATGCATTCCAAAAGCTAAGCAGAGTATTAAGAAATAGAAAAATTTCTTTAGAAACAAAGAAAAGAGTGCTGAACTCTTACGTGATATCAGTCCTCCTTTATGGCAGTGAATGCTGAACAATTTCCTCGATGAAGAAGAGACGTGAAGCAACAGAAATGGGGTTCTACAGAAGGTTGCTGGGGATACTATGGGTCGAATATGTGAGCAACGACGAAGTTTTCGTAAAGATGAAAACAAAAAGGAAATTTATACTCAACATTAGGAAAAGACAGGGGTAAATTTCTAAGGCACATAATGTGGAAAGAGGGCTTGAAAAGTTTAATATTCACAGTACTGATTGAAGGCAAGATGGTCAGCGGAAAACAACACATAACATGCTTAGTGAGTTTGTGAGTTTGAGTAAATGGTCGACGGAACGAGGTTTAGAGAATACTAGCAGGAGACCCCGGCATTGCCCGGGGATGTAACAGTAAGAGATAGATCAAGTATCGACCATCATAAAGACTGAAAAATAAAATTGACAAAGATTATTGTTTAAGGTTGACGCACACGTTTCTGCGATACATTAGTTTTTTTTTTTTTAAGAATTGGTCAAACCCAAACTCAAACAAAAACTTTGTTTTCAATCTTTATGAGTCTACCGATTGAATAGAATTTTATTATAAACAATTGTCTTGTAAATGGAATTTTTAAAGCATTCTGAATGTAAAAATAAAGAAAAAAGTGTGCAAGACAATAAGAAACACTACCTGCCAAAAAAAAGTGAAGTTTTGTTGAAATCGGTTAAAAAATGTAGGAAATCCGATCCCATATATAAACGAATACACACACACACACACACACACACACAACCAACCAACCTGTGTTTTATAATAAGTATAACTCGATAACTCGATATTAATAAGTATAACTCGATATGAGTTGTCCCCCTTTCATTAATGCCTCTTAATCGTGTTTTCAAATTGATTTCGTGCAAAAACAATTGTGTTTTTCCAATTTTAGGCGCTGTCAGAACTACCGCAAGGTAATTTTACGTAGTCCTGTGAAGTTTTGATAAAATCCGTTGAAAAATGTAAGAAATCCGATCCAATATATAAAATATTCAAATTGATTTCGTGCAAAAACAATAGTTTTTTCCGATATTTGACGCTGTTAGAACCACCGCAAGGTAATTTTATGTAGTCCTGTGAGGTTTTGTTGAAATCGGTTGAAAAATGTAGGAAATCCGATCCAATATATAAACGGACACACACACACACACACACACACACAAAAAAAAAATCTGCGTTTTATAATAAAAAGACAAAATATATTAAGAGCTACGAAGGACAGGAAATTGTGGAGAGCCATGATCACCTGATTCCTGAATGGCCACGGCACACAAGGACAAACAGAACAACTTCCCAACGATTTTTTAATCTATTACTGTTGAGTTAGCTTGATACAATCGTAAGTTCTATTCTAACTGTTTCTTCTCTTGAATTTCTCGCCTAAAGAACTCTTCTGATTTCATTTCACCCACAATCTTCAAAAATTTAAATGCAGCTTCAGTCGCTATCTTCTGTCTTCCTAAATTCCGTTCCTTTATTGTCCTTTTCCTCACTTCTCCCTAAATTCTTCTCATGTTCTTTCACTCCTTTTTATGGCAATTGTTTTAACCAGCTCTCCTCCTTGGTCCCTCGGCCGCATGAATTTTAGTGTACCACTAGACTGACAACTAAGTCTCATCGTATCATTACTGAACGCAGGTTCTATTCTAATAGTTTCTTCTCTTGTACTTCTCACCTTTGTACATCCCCTCCGGTTTCTTTCTTCCTTGCCTCCTACAAGCTTAAGAAATTTAAATGCAATGTCAATCACAATCTTCTGCCTTCATTAAACCTGTAATTTTGTTGTCTTTTCTCCTCATTAAAGCATTCTCTTCCACGTCCAGTAACCACTTTCATCTTAGTAGCATTATCACCTTGCTTGGGGTGAAATAATATATATATATATATATATATATATATATATATATATATATATATATATATGATGTTCCTCACTTCTCACTAAATTCTTATGTTCTTTCACTTCTTTTTTTATGGCGATTGTTTTAATCGGCTTTCCTATTTGGTAATTCATCTGCATGAATTTAAGTGTACAACTAGACTGGCAACTAGGTCTCATTGTATCATTACTGAAGTAGCTAGATGAAACCGTAGGTTCTATTTTAATAGTTTCTTCTCTTGGACTTCTCACCTTTGGACATCTCTTCCAGTTTCTTGCCTCCTAGAAGCTTCAGAAATTTAAATATAATGTCAATCACAATCTTCTGTTTTTCTTAAGCCTGTTCTTTTGTTGTCCTTTCTCTTCATTAAAGCATTCTCATTCTCTTCCAATTCCAGTAACCACTTTCATCTTAGTAGCATTATCGCCTTGGCTGGGCTGAAATATATATATATATATATATATATATATATATATATATATATATATATGTGTGTGTGTGTGTGTGTGTGTGTGTGTGTGTGTGTGTGTGTGTGTATATAAATAAAAAGAAAGATATATAATCCGGTGTTCTTATAGATATTTTTATTTTTTAAAAATAGTGCTCAATGTAATTTTACAGAGCATTAATATTATAAATTAATTGATTTAAAATATGTTTTTGTCGCTACACAGTTCTAACCATGTTTCAAAAATGGAAGCTAAATGCTCCGAATTTAATTTTGTAATTAAATTTTGTTATTAAATATATATATATATATATATATATATATATATATATATATATATATATAATGTTCTATTTTCCAAACACAGTCAGCTATACTTTTAACCATTATCAAGGATGATTTTATTTTTACTTTTAAGAGTGGAGGGAAACTAACTCAAGCTGAGATGCCAGGTCATGACCAATATATTAAACAAAAACAAAAACAAAAACCATTAGTGAAACCAATGAAGAAACTGCCAAAATCTAAAACTCTTATCCAAATACAGTCTAGAATAAAACTGACAATACTGAAAAAAGAAAGACAAAAAAAGTTTAAAAGCAAACTTACTGACTCAGTAAAGTGCTTGAAGCCCAGATTGCCTAGGCCAAGCAAAAAATACCAGCATTAAATCCTATGAAAGAATGGTTCTAGTCATAACTCGGAGTTTCACGCTTACGTGACCTTCAGACAACTTGAACGGAAACATATATTTACTTTCCCCCTGCAATAACATGGATTCCCCCAGTCTTTTCTATAAATATTTTCATGGCGATTGTTTTAATCGGCTCTCCTCCTTGATAATTCTACAGCATGAATTTAAGACTAGCAACTAGGTCTCATCGTATCATTATTGAACAAGCTAGATGAAACCGTATGTTCTATTTTAATAGTTTCTTCTCTTGGACTTCTCGCCTTTGGATATCTTTTCCGTTTTCTTTCTTCCTTGCCTCCTAGAAGCTTCAGAAATTTAAATGTTACGTCGTTTGCAATCTTCTTTCTTTATTAACCCTGTTCTTTTATTTTTTTCCTTTCTCGGCATTTGAATATAAACAGTTAACCCCGGATAATAACTCCTACCGATGTGCCCACTATTTTTGTATGTTTATTTTAAAAGTAAAATTTCGAATTTTTAAATATTATTTTCGAATAACCTTGTGATGTCGCTCATCGTTTGGAAGCGGTAATTCTTTAAAATAAATTCTAGTATTAATTCTTGTTAATTACATTTATTTTTCGAATTTACAGAGAACGTTTTAAAAGACGAGTTTACATAATACGTTCGACAGCGTAGCGTTGCCTCAGAAAATCCTGATCGGACACGTCAGTGTTAAACTTACTTTAATGAAAGCAAATCATATAATCCGGTTAAGCATACTTAAGTGATTATTTTTTTCTCTTGATAATGAGTGTGTTTGAAAGAGGACATTCGGCCACGTCAGTAAGTCGATCGTGAGAAGGCGAATTCTATAATCAACCACATGGATTCGAAGAGATTTAAATCCAGCCATTTTTTTTTTCAGTCGACAGTCAGCAGTCCTCGAAAAGAGGCAAAGCCGGTCTGTTCTAGATAAGCGTCAACGTCAACAGATTCGTTTTACTTGAGTACTACCGGTTGTACTATAATCAGATGAATTGACTGAAAAAGAAACCTCATTCAAACATTCATACTCTCCCTGACCAAAATATTAAATAACTTAACCACACCGCTAAACCTGTTTGAATTGTATGCTAGCAGTCTTATCATTAAGACGATGATTACCGGACTAAGAAAAATATGACGATGAAGCAGTTTATTATATTGCTACTCTATGGGCCGAACATGTGAGCAACAACGAAATTTTGGTGAGAATAGAAACAAAAAAGAAACTTATACTTAACATCAGGAAGAGACAGTTAAAATTTCTGAAGCATGTAATGAGGAAGAAAGGCTTGGAAAATCTGATACTCACGGGACAGATTGAGGAAAAGAGTGACAGAGAAAAGGCAGTGCGTAACATATTTGATGGGCTTGAGCAATTGGATAATAAAACAGGGTTCGGGAGAAAGAACAAAAATCAAAACTTATTAAGAGCTACAACGTACAGGAAGATGTGGAGGACGGTGATCGCATACGTCCTGAAGGCAGAGAGCGCATAAAATATGAAGGAGACTTATGAAGAAAAGTAATTTAATTGATATGAAATCTCAAAAAGTATTATATTTTATTGGTGTTTCTCGAGCTGATAAATTCTTACATTAAATAAATGGCAAACACGAACCTTCGTGCCGGTAACAAAGTATAATATCAAAAGGGGCGGTTTTTCCCATGACACCGCTATTATTTTAACTAACTTCACTCTTCGGTAATTTTAATTGTTTTAAAAAGCGATGAGTAGAATTAAAATAAAATAGAAAGAAAATGAGTAACTACTGACACCGAGGTGCGAACGTGACACTCTGGACTTATGAATATGTTTTCCGCCAGGTGTATAAATAGCGGCGTCAGGCTACTGACTGGGGTGATTATTGAGTGGAACTATCCAGTCGAATTAGTGTGAATTATTGTGCGTCGATGATTTGGGTTTCGATTTAGGATTTACCGGACGTTAAGCTGAGCCACGCCACTAACAATGTATTCATTGAAATGGTTAATTATCTTTAGTTGACTGTTAATTCTTTGTTCTTGTTAAGTATTTATTTGCGGTTGTAATTAAATAGTGTTTTATCTTAACATTGAAGTCTTGAGTTATACTTATTAATGGCCACCGTACGTCAGAAAAAAAAAATTTAATACATGATAAAAGTGAATTTATACATTTTTTGTTCTTGAGAATTTACAAAAATATAATAAACACTTTATTACATTTTTTAATTTAGTATCATTTACAAGGATAATTTTATATTTACAGCACTTTAAAAACTAATACAATAATGCAATATTTATCATTTATCAATTTATAAAGTAATATGAAAATATTTTTTATTCATAAACTTATAAACATTTACTAAATTGTTAAAATATGTGAACCAACAATAAGGAAATTCTTATTATTTACCATTTTATAAAGTTTGAATCTATTGGCAATTACACAATGTTTTGCCAAAAAATCTAATAAATAAATGACAAAATCTGTCTGTCCGTCTGTGTATCCGTAACCTCTCTAACTCGGGACACACTTGTTCTACGTAGACATATTATACCTTTTTGGAATCAGGATAATCTCGGGATTGAAAATCTGCCTTCCGTCTGGTGATTGAACATCCAGTATTGGGATTTATGCCCGGATGAGCAGGAAACAGTTAAAAATTCAAATTTTGAAATAACTGAAAAAAATTAGTAATTTATAAAGTTTTTAATTTATATTAGGTTTAAAGTACCACAAAATCTTAAAAATATATCCATTTTGTGAATTAAGGAAATCAATTTTATTTCTTCAAAATGCCAAGGAATCAGAGTTAAAGTAAAAGGTTTTATGATGTGAGGTTTTGAAGTTCTGTAGATTTTGTGAATTGAAGAACTCTACTCAATTGAAGTTCTACTAAGTTTGTGATTTGAAGAACTCACTTTTCGTCCTGAATTGGAATTTCGGCCCAAATTGGTCTTTTGGTCGGAATTGGACTCGAATCAGTCATTCTGGGATTTTTTTAACGTCCAAATTCGTGAATTTGTTTTTCTCATGCCGAACAAGCACTATATAAAATTCACTATTTTTTTGTCCATAATGTTGAATACGTTAAAATTATTCAACTATATAACATGAAAAATCATAAGTTTATATAAAAAATTGCCGGAAAATATATTTGATTTATTTAAAATGGAATTCTCTATTATGACATGTCTAATTTGTATTTAGATACATTGTATTTATTTCTAATTTTTTCTAATTGAATTGTTCACCTATATTGCATATGATCCATTATTATACATAATTATGTTACAATAAAATTTGTATTTTAAGCTAGAGATGTTGGGGCTGGCCTGTATCACAGACTTGCACTGTCTCTGTTAGTACAGCTCAATCTTCCTCCATGTTCTTTACTCGATGCTGGAGTAAACAAAATTAATCAATATTTTGAGATAATCCAGTTAATCCGTTTGAATGCTTTTATAGCTCGCTTTCATTTCTTTTTATTATTCATATAATTCAAAATGGCGCCTGCATTTTTTTTTCTTTTTTAAATTTCAACAATTCTCTTCTTTATTTTCTTCCTTTCTCCCTTTTCACACGATCACACTTTTTAAATGAAAGGGAAAAATGATTGATTAGTTATTGTATTGCTTTGCAACATAATGGTGAATTAAGCATTCATCGCGCACGCGCCATAAAGAAAGAACGTTTCTGGCTACAGCTACTTCCGTTTGAATCAACCTTCAATACAAACTCTCTCCTCTCTGAATCCCCTCATCATTTCCCCTTCTTTCTGCAATGTAAAGCTCAACTTTATCCCCACCTACTACCTATGACTCAAATTGTATCTACCTCCATAAAAGTGCATTTTAATTTATTTTAATTAAATGTTAGCGGCGAAATCAATGATACCGTGTTAATTATTCAGATGCAGTTGTTAAATTTTAATGGTCTTTGAAAGATTTGTTATGAAAGAAAGAAATCGATCAAATTTACTTTACTTGCAGTGTTAGGGATTATGGAATATCTAAACAAAAAAACTCTGACAATCGATCAGTAGCACCAGATTGCTAGCACAATTTACTACATCTTCCAGACGCAGGAAAATACCTGTTCAATGTTAGCAATTTTTTTAAAAACTTAAACTCTCAATTTACACAAGTTTTAAATCCACTGTTTGCCATTTTGTCTTGTATAATCATAGCTTTCATACCAGTTTTTTTTTTCTCCAGAGGAAGATATCATCTTTGAGGATGAGAATCGGATTGCTAAAGGTCAGAAACAAAGAAACGTCAAAGAAGACAAAAGTGGAAGGTGCCTATTTCAGAGGGCATTTATTTCAGTTAGTGTTTAAGAATTGTTCTATGAAATGCTACCCCAAACTAAAGAGAATCGGAATAGCGCGTTCCAGCCATAAATGGTATGGATTTTCTTGAAAGTTTAAATGAAAGAGAGTTGGGACTACTTTTAGAGTTAGTAAAGCTGCCTTCTTTAAATATCATGATCATTCAAGACGTAAGCAATCACGGCTCACCACATATTCCCTTCATTTATTTCTGCAAATTTTCAATATATATATATATATATATATATATATATATATATATATATATATATATATATATATACTGTCATTCACAGACAGGCTATTTAGCTGTATCACAACTATTCAGTATGACTAGACGCCCGATTGCTTCAAGCCGGGATCAAAACCCGACCGATTTGGCATCAGTCGGAGATCCTACCATTAAGATATCGTCGCACGACAGAGAGAAAGGGAAATTTTAACGTTTTCTATACGAAATACGAAATACGTCAGTGGCCCGGAAATACGTCAGTTGAAGAGCAATGCGCTAATAGTAGTAGGAGCCGCTGTTTTAAAATTATCCTTTTCTCAAGAGAGCTCAAACGGATCTCCCGGGAGCATATATATTGTCATCTACAGACAGACTGTTTTGCTGTATCGCAGCTCTTCAGTGTGGCTAGACGTCCGATTGCTTCAAGCAAAAACCCGACCGTTTTGGCATCAGTCGGTGATCCTACATCTATCTATCTATCTATATATATATATATATATATATATATATATATATATATATATATATACATACTAGCAGTAGAGCCCGGCGTTGCCCGGGGATGTAACAGTAAGAGATAGATCAAGTATCGACCATCATAAAGACTGAAAAATAAAATTGACAAAGATTATTGTTTAAGGTTGACGGACACACATGTCTTAATTAGTTTCTTTTTTTTCGTTTTTTTCTTTTACGAATTGGTCAAACCCAAACTCAAACAAAAACATTGTTTTCAATCGTTATGAGTCTACCGATTGAATAGAATTTTATTATAAACAATTGTCTTGTAAATGGAATTTTTAAAGCATTCTGAATGTAAAAATAAAGTAAAAAGTGTGCAAGACAATATAAAGCACTATCTGCCAAAAAAAAGTGAAGTTTTGTTGAAATCGGTTGAAAAATGTAGGAAATCCGATCCCATATATAAACACACACACACACACACAAACAACCTGGGTTTAATAATAAGTATAACTCGATATGAGTTGTCCCCCTTTCATTCTTGTGATGCCTCTTAATCGTGTTTTCAAATTGATTTTGTGCAAAAATAATTGTGGTTTTCCAATTTTTGGCGCTGTCAGAACCACCGCAAGGTAATTTTACGTAGTCCTGTGAAGTTTTGTTGAAATTGGTTGAAAAATGTAGGAAATCCGATCCAATATATAAACGTACAGACACACACACACACAACCTGGGTTTTATAATAAATATGATATATATATATATATATATAATCCTACGTGTTTTAACCGCTGCTCAGTTAAAAAAAGCTTCATAATCAAGCAGAATCTATTTGTCTTTAAAGCGCACTTTACTCGTTCAGAATTTCTTGAAATTCATAACTGCCCAGTTTCGTATCCGAAACATTCCATTTTCTAAAGAATTGATGGATTTTATTTTTTAATCCGACATATTTTTATGACTTTAAACGTTATTTTTTGGTGTATACTCATATTTGAATAGACACTCTGTTTATTTAAAACTATATTTTATTTCGTCTACCGGGCTGAACGTTCGAGAAAAATTTTTTCATCATTTAACCCCAAACAGGACAACACCGCCACTAGAATGCCGGTGGGGGTTACAAGGAAAGTGAATGAGATGATTATAAATATGGAGAATTGAGGAAAGGGCAAAAACGAAACAGACTTCAAGGAGAGAGAAGATGGCGATTGTCGTTGCATTTAAATTTCTGAAGATTCTTGTTATCATGGAAGTAAGAAATCGGAAGTGAATTTCACAGTTGGGAAGGGCGCGAAAAAACTGTTAGAATAGAAATTGCGGTTGTATCTACCTAGTTGAACCGTAAAGCGGTGAGACCTAGTTGCCAATCTAGTAGAACGCTTAAATTCATGTAGCTGGAGCACCAGGGAAAAAGGCTCGTCCGAGCAGATGCCATGAAAATATTTGTAGAACAGGCAGAGAGAAGCCACGTCACGTCGGTGAGAATGCGACTGGAGACAAGATGCCTGAACAGGACAGTTTTTTTTCTTAATCTATACTTTCAGGTTTTTTATTGTTTTTTTTTTTTTTTACTCCAATCTGGGAGTTCACTACTTGCCCATAGTTGGGACCCTAACAGGTGCTACCACCCCAGGTCACAGTGGGCCTAGGGACAACAGCAATTAAGAGTTGGTTCCACACTCCTCAAAACCTCCCGATAAGAGTTCTCGATTTTTTGACATTTTTTTTCCCAGTACTTTGATGTTGGACATATTATTTCCATTTTACTTTACACTGTTTAAAATAAAAATAGTAATGGTCACTGAAATGAAATAGTACTGATTGTGATAATGACCCTAAAGCTTGTTTGCTTCGTGTGTGATACAGTTATGTATTTTATCTTGTTTCTTGAAATTGGTGAAAGAATTCAAGGTATAATACAGGACTTAACATATCTGAGAAGGACAACTCTGAATTCAAAACGTGACTGGTCGACGACCAAAGCGGCTCCTCCACGAGACCCTGATCTGCTAAGGGCAAGTGAAGCCCCCAGAAGCGCAAAATGCAAGAGCTGTTCAAGGACGGGTGAAATAATCAGAGAACGACCATCCACCCCAACTATGATTTAAATAGCATCACCAACCAGCAAATGGACAAATGGGGTGAGTACGGCTACACCCTAGAAGACATTGTCAATCGAGAAGCTGTTTCTCTAATAGGAGTGAGAAGGTCGTAGATTTAAATTGAAATATTTTACACTGCATGTCGGACAGTTCGTCATCAAATGTACCACTTATTATTATTATTTTATTATTATTATTGTTATTATTATTATTATTATAATTTCTGTTTAAATGACAAATAATAGAAACCAAAGAAGCATCTATAAGATGATGATGATGATGATGATGATGATGATGATATTAAGCTAACATCATCAGCATCATCTTCGTCCTTACCTTCATTTCACTGTTTTACAAGTAGCCTCCATATTTAAAATCAATGTTGAAGATCGATATTCATTTCCACTTCCCCACCCTCTGCTTTCTACCCGGCCTTGCCGATATAGAATATCCAGTCCGTGCCAACATCAAGTTTCTCTTCGATTACACCCGGGACAATTCTATGCAGCTTTGAAGGCGAATTTTGAAAATCTGTCTACGGAATGTGCTTCGGACACTTTATCGAATCACTAATATTTGTAGCGACTTTCAAAATCGTATATGCAAATCAAAGATTTTCAAAAGGTACGACACATATATACGAGGTGTGCTGAAATATTCTCAGCCCAGCCTCGAGGTAACCCTCAATTTTGATATTAGCCATATTCTAGAAAATGGATCGAATCGAAGAATTTCAGCAACACCTCGTAGTTCCATTCACGCAACAACTCCGATTTTCTAGGCATAGAGACTTCTAAACGACTTTTTCCTATCGATAGTGTGAGAAACAAATAACAGAATAAACACGTTACACATCATACACACACACACACACACACATATATATATATATATATATATATATATATATATATATATATATATATATATATATATATATATATAACACTTATCTATATTATTTAATGAAACGTGTATATATATATATATATATATATAATAGAAATGAATGTTATTTTTATGGACACTTATTTGAGTAAATGGTCTGTTCTTTATTTAAACAGAATTAATTACGTTTACTGGCCTGAATGTTCGAGACATTTCGTAGAAAATATGCGTTCTCCGGCAGGAATCGAACCTGCAACTTATACTAAACCACCATTAAGCTTTTATGACTGGTAAATGTAATTAATACTGTTTAATTAAAGAACAGGACATTTACTCAAATAAGTGGATCCATAAAAAATAGCGTAAAAAGAATATATATATATATATATATATATATATATATATATATATATATATATATATATATATATATATATATATATATATATATATATATATATATATATATATATATAGGCGGTGGAGAACTTGGAGAGTGGAATTAACAGGCGATAACAGATAACTGACATTCATTAGACATGGCACGTAGAACTAGAACAGTCTGCACCAGTGAGCAAAATAAAGGATTCAGTTCAACAATCCAACCACCGGAGCGTACAACGGTTGAAATGTTGTAATAAATATGGCGACAAAGATGAGGACAATAGTCCGAATAATGTAAATAGTGTGGCAGCAATCCCATTAATGTCTGCTGAAAAAGTACTGAGATTAAGGTTTTTAATCACTTTTTCTTGCGTCGTTACAAGTCTTTTGTTTTCTGAACTTAAAGTGTAGATAAACTGTCAAAATGTTCTATATATCTGAGCGCTTTCGGATATTCTATTAGCCATTATCTAGGATTTTTTAATTGAATATGTAGATTTTTTATATATGATGGTGATTTTTTTAAATTTTCCAAACACGGTCAGTATATTGTGGCCATATTCACAGTTGATATTGTTGAGTGCTTGCTTTTTCTTTTTCTTATTGATACATCCATTATTTTTAGCCTTTTTTTACCTCTGGATTATAGTGGTATTTTCTACGAAGATGTTGCGGGCGGAGTTTGGTAAGTCGCCTTGTGAGTTCAAATGAGTCCTAATAAAGCTATGGTCGGAGAGATGTAATACGAGTTTTCTTTTTAGGCATATAGTGGTATTTCCAATATAATTATTCATAAATTTGATTTGTTCAAGAACGCAGTCCCTTACACATAAAAATCTCCATCTTCTGTAAAAAATTTTTTTTAAAATAAACATCCTTGATAATAGCTAAAAGAATAACCGAAAGTACTTGGCTATATAAAACATTTAGACAGTTTTTACACACTTTATGTCCAGAAAAGAAAACCCTTATGTGAGTATAAGAAAAACTGAGGAAATCATACTAAATGTATTTTATCTCTAACAAAAAAAAAAAAAACACTGCAACACAAACGAAGATACAACACTTTAAAATAACATGTGTGAAGATTCGATTTTTGAACAAAGAAAAACTGACATAGCAAAAATCACATGTACTTATAATCACAATATAATCATATTATATTGAATATCATATATTGAATATCATATATTGAATATCGTATATTATATTGAATACCATATATCATATATTTAATCACAATATTTACTTATAATCACAATATAATCATATTATATTGAATATCATATATTGAATATCATATATTGAATATCGTATATTATATTGAATATCATATATATCATATATTTAATCACAATATTTACTTATAATCACAATATAATCATATTATATTGAATATCATATATTGAATATCATATATTGAATATCGTATATTATATTGAATATCATATATATCATATATTTAATCACAATATTTACTTATAATCACAACAAAAGCTTTTTGATAATGGCTTATGAAAGCCAAAGGTAATAAGACACCGGGTCATTCACATTTAACTTTTCACGCGAAACCAAGAAAATATAGGAAAAATTAAACAAAAAAATACTCTTTAATAAAGGATTTTCGTTCTAACCTTCCTCCTCTTCTCTAGCTGTGGTTTACATAGCAGGTTAGACAGGGTTCTCTATCTTGAATGGGTATGAAGTCCAAGAGAATGAAATTGTCAACTAGGACATTAATGAATGGAATCGTTCGTTTATGCAAATGTGGAGTTGTTGAGCAGAGTTAGTATTAGAGGTCGTAGGCGCGCGCTAAGTGCTTGTCAAACTTTCTTTCTTTCCTATCTTCGGGCAGATAGGAACCCAGACGAGGCTATGCTGAAGGACAGAGACAAACCCGACCTCGTTATTACGGAGTCTAAGGGTGAACTGTTGCCCGGGCCTACGGGTTCGGAAAAATCCATGTTAAACCGGCCTTGTGCCACATCCAGCTCTGTGGGCAGCTCGGGTAAATACCGAGTTCATTGTCTGAGTGAATGATGACAGACGTGTTTTTGTGGTGGATGTGTAAATTGTAACGAATGAATAGATCGTGAATCGGATTAGCTAGGTATAAGATAGTGTCGACTAGCCTCAACATTAAGTCAATTTCTAAGTGTACCTTCGTATAATAAACCTTCTATGTCATTACTTACCTACGAGTTTGTCTTCCTTATTTATTTCCATCTGTTATCTCCAAAACACGAGATACAACAGAACCCGCGGAAATAGCAAAATGAAAACAATCCTCTATCTTTCCCACGAATGCTTGGCAATTCATTGTTAATAAAGAAGAATTTTGGGAGAGTCATTATCACCTATGGTTCGTAAAGGGGGGGGCGTTATATATATATATATATATATATATATATATATTAAAGAAAAAACAGACCACTTTATGGTTCATTATAATAATTTATTTCACCAGAGCCCT
>CAHIKZ030000247.1:147500-170000 GCA_903632075.3 Acanthosepion pharaonis | reverse complement strand
GACGCCATTTCTCATACTTTTAGCTAGGTCATTTATTTTGCTAATTAATTTCAGTTCATTAGTATGCAAATGACCCATTGCACCATTGCTGACCACATTATAGAAATATTTTTGCAAGGAAGGACAAAAATTCCACTGGAGGACGGGGACAACTAATTGAAATAGGAAGTTGAAGTTTGTACCATTTTTAATAATATGCGCAAATATAAGTTTCAATGCGGTACTAAATAGATAACAGCAGATAGATAGATAGATAGATAGATAGATAGATAGATAGATAGATAGATAGATTAAAAAATTGTGAAGATAGATAGATAGATAGATAGATTAAAAAATTGTGAAGATAGATAGATAGATAGATAGATAGATAGATAGATAGATAGATAGATAATCAAAAGTGCAGTCTATGAGAATATGTAGTAAAGATAACGGTTAACCCTAGATTTGAAGCGGTTAAGATTGTAGTGACCGGGAAAGCATCCTCCCGGGAGTTTATTCCACGAAATAGATGTTCTTGGAAAGAAACTGTCCGAATGGAATACGAAGATAATGGAGATAATTCATCGCAAGGGTTTACAGGGAACGAACCCGAATAAAAAGACTTTAGTGAGGAGGAGTGAGAAAAGGATGATAAAATTCTTGAAGTTGTCGATTGTTTTTCTTTTCCTTCTCATGTCTGGTTGTCATGAGATTTCTGTCAAGGAGAAAATATTTTTCTGTTTATCTAACAAGATTGTTTATTGTGCTCCAAAGTTGTCACTGTTTGTATCGTAATATCCCATAGGATTTTCTCGTTGCTATTCAATCCAGCACTTTAGAAAGAAAGAAAGAAAGAAAGAAAGAAAGAAAGAAAGAAAGAAAGAAAGAGATAGCTTGTTGTAACCTAGAAAGGGTTTCTGAATGAGGTATAGCCAAAACGAAGGTTGGAAATGAAATGGTAATCTTTATAAGATCAACAAAATATAATACTCGCCAGCGGTGTGAAGTAGGTAAACCACTACTAGTGGTGGACTACTTAGACACCATATTATCCCCACTTACAATAGTGTCTAACGTAATTTATGAGGATTGGGATATACCCATTAGTGTTCATAGGTAAGGTATATGATAGATAGATAGATAGATTCTTCCTAAAACCAGTTCTTCTGATTTATGCTACACTAATTTCCATCAATGGCCGGATGTGAACGCTCCGAAAACCCAAAATTGAACTAAAATTTCTTCAACTGCGCAAAACTCCGCATATAACTTCTGTTTTTACTTACACACCCAAAGAAAAAATAAGCAATATAATCCAGAATAGCACCCACTTCTGTCTAATGAAACAAAATAAGTTAATTTGAGTCTAAGAAAGGACATAAAAAGCCCATCAAAGGGACATTTTCGGCATTTGGGCGGCATCTTGGGCCAGATTCACAGACTTCGTCGGAAGGCGACCTCGCATCACCAAGAGTCAGCTCGCTAAAGGTCATCGCCCAAGTAAATCACAACTCATCTTCCTTCTCGTTCCGTACGCCTCTATGGACGCCTTTTACAATTCCACTTATCTCCCCCTTTTTTTTTTCAACGAGAGACATTTACACCGATTTATCATTTGTTATATTTTACGTTAATACAATTGTTTATTTCTTTATACCTTCGTTTTTTTCTTCTTTGTTCTATCACCATACGCTTAATATAACAGATAGATATAAAGAAAGAAAACAAAAAGGAACTGAATTTAATAGATAGATAGATAGATAGATAGATAGATAGATAAAGAAAGAAAACAAGATGGAACTGAATTTGATAGATAGATAGAGAGATAGAAAAAAGATAGAGCTGAAATAGAGAGAAAGAAAGAAAAATGAGATAGATAGATAGATAGATAGATAGATAGATATTATTGTTATTGTTGTCATTACTACCCTCATCATACGATATGTTCTTATTATTAAAATTATCTAATTAATGTGTCCATAACAATTGCTTCCCCAACATGAGACCAGCTCAACTCTGTTGAGTCAACTGACTGAAGAGAATACTTTTTTTATGACGCTCACATTTATTATCATTAAAATAATTTGATGTCATTTTGCTCAGCTATTGTCACATTATTTCTGCTAATTGAACTGAAACTGGGTCGACAGATAAAAGTACAATAACATGAAAAACTGACTGTCACAAGGGCAAATTAACTTTGTGGGGATTATACATCATTCAAATACTGTCAATAATACTTGCTTTGCTTCCTGGCCGCAGAACATATAGTTTCATTGTTCGCAATGTAATTCTATCATAAAATATTTTGGAGGGAATTTCTAGTGTAAAACATTAATAAAAATAAGTATCTTATTAGATAAATGGAAGTTTTTTGCTTGTTGGTTTTGTCACGATTTAAGCTAACACACACACACACACAGAGAGAGAGAGAGAGAGAGAGAGAGAGAGAGAAACAAACACACACACATATATATTTCATTGAATAATATAGACACATTGTGTTTACTTATCTTTATACTGATCCTTTTCAGTTGTCTGATCAGTTTCATGATGTTAAGATGAAGTTCAAGGAAGGCATCGTAGTTTTTGTTAACCCAAGTACTTTCAACCTTTTCTAAGATCATCTTCAAGAGTAAATTGCAAAGACAAACTTATTGTAACTGCGCTAAAATCTGCATTTCATTTTGACAGGGATTTTTAAAACACACACACGAACGCTCTCTGTTATAATTACTTTAAAATTTTAAATTTATCAGTTGTACTTATGTTTCGATACCAGCGAGCTAGCCGGAAATTGGTAGAATCTTAAAATGACATATATATATATATATATATATATATATATATATATATATATATATATGGATAACGATATATAATTTTTTTATATATCAAGAACAATTTTAGGGGAAAGAAGTATGAAAAGATGTTAAAAGTATTCGGGTGACAAGTTTCGACATTAGGACTTCATCAGACTAATTTTTTAAGTTGACGCGGCAACATATACGCACAAACGAGTGACGCTGAGAATATTAAATTTAAAAATATATGTTTTTATTATGTGTATTGGGTATATAATGTTTTTATTATGTGTATTGGGTATATAATGTTTTTATTATGTGTATTGGGTATATAATGTTTTTATTATGTGTATTGGGTATATAATCTAGGCGATTTCATTTAAATTATCTTTCTTTTTGTTTATACGCCGATCAATTTTCTTATTATGCATCCCACATTGTAATAATAGAAAAGATTGGTGAAATGTTGTAAGAAAAAAAATTACTGTGGCTGATCTTGCGATTATAGCATTTTCGAAACATTTTCGTTTCAGTGAATTGTTTTTCTTTTTTAATTAGAGTAGCATGTTTTAAATCAAAATGGTGGTCAGTCTTGTAACGATGAGAAACTAATAGATTTAATCCTTTGAGCCCTGACCACTGCTTTACCGGTGATAGAGAAAAATGACGTAATACCCAGCAACCGGTTAAACAGTGGTAGAGAAAATGACATAATGTCCAACAACCGGTTGAACGATGAGTAAACGCTTATAATTATTTTTATATTTATCGTGAAACATTACATAGCAATTACTTGCGAATTTTGACTCAGGAGCTCATCCAGAAGGTTTAAAATTGTTCATGAATGCAGGGTTCAAAAGTTTAATGTGTTGTTTTGTAAAATATCCCTTTTGTGTTCATATAATCTTGTATTTAAATTCCTTGTGGTTTCTCCTTGCAGCTATGGATTAAATAGCGAGCTCTATAGCCTTGCGTGATAATCAGATGCATGAAAACTCTGAATTCCAAGGTAACAGGAAATCGCAACAAGATTTTCTCAAGAATGCCTCGCAATTCACAGATAATAAAACAAATGAATCTGTGAAGAGACATTGTCGCCCACGTCCTGAACGACATTGCATTTTTTAAATACCGTCAGTAATAATTGTCTGTTTACCACAACATATTTACTTGTAAAATCCATAATACCCAAGAAGATTAATTTATATTTTTTAACCATTTCACCCTAAGCAAGGCAATAAAGTCTCTAGGATGTAAGAGATTGCTGAATATCAAAGAATATGAGAATTACTATTAAGGAGAAAGGGCAATAAAAGAAAAACAATTAAACAGACAGAAGATGACGATTGACATTGCATCTGCATTTTTCAAATTCAAAGTTGACTGGGAAGCAAGTCGCCAGAAAAGACTTACACAAGCGAGAAGTGCGAGAGAAGAAACTGTTAGCATAAGACTTACGGTTTCATCTAGGCATTTCAACTGTAAAATGATGAGACCTTGCTACCAATCTAGTACTGCGCTTAAATTCATAAAGTCTAGGTACCATTTCAGAATGCTCATAAGAACAATTACCATGAAAGTATTGATAGAAAAGGCATAGGAAAATTACCTTACAGTGATGGAAAAGAAGATGAAGACGAGATGCCAGGTCAGGACTAATAAAATTGCAGATTCTTCTTTGGATTTTATCAAGAATCTTTAAATATATAGAAGGAGCATCGGGCCATTTGCGCAAGGAAGAATGGTAGACTTATAAGTATGTAGGATAGATTCTGTCGAGAAAAATTGTCTGGCACCACACGGTGACCCAACTTTCTTAGTTGCAGACTTAGCAGTTGATTCACTATACTCTTTTCAATTCCTGTCATATATACTATAAATTTAGACTTAGTATTTTAGGAATCAGTAAACCTTCCACAATGTATGCCTTTATGTTCTATACTCTTCTATCAAAAAATTAATGAATTAAAATATTATGTAATTTTGTTGTTGTTATTCCAACGTTTTGACCACTATGCCCTCGGGTCTTCTTCACTTGAAACCTTCAGAAAATTTCGAATTGAACACTTTATTTAATCTACAGCGGTAGATTGTTCTCCTTCTATGGATAATAGCCTAGTGGATTAAAGCATTGGTTCGTGGATTTAGTGGTATAGTAATTGTGAGTTCAATCCGTGATCCGGGTAGTAAAGACATAGACTCAGTGGAAACAGGACGAACAAAAACTAAGTAGGATTTGAGAAAAGGGACAAAAAGAAATATCCCGAGACCCGGACAGCGGAACGAGAATAATCTACTCCCATAAATTAATTGAAATGACCAGTACTAAATTCCCTGAAGGTTATCCAGATCGACTAACACCTGAAAATAGACTGGAGGGCACAATTGCGGAAACGTTGTGATAATAACAACAAAAACGAGGCTATTCGTCCTACAGTAAATTATGAAAATAACGATAACTCCTCATCCCAGACATTCTGACAGAAGGCGATCACGTGATAACAACAACAACAAAGATGAGGATAATAGTCCAAATGTAAATAATGATAACTTCTCACCCCAGAAATTCCGACAGAAGGTGATCGCGTGATAATAACAACAAAGATAAGGATAATAGTCCGAATGTAAATAATGTAAATTATGATAAGTTCTCATCCTAGAAATTCATAAATAAAATATAAGTATTTTAAATTTAAAAAACAGTAGGGTAAGATTGAGATGAAGTATCTTGTATTCTATCAACACCGTGTTTAGTACATTTGTGTACTAATAAAATCTACAGTGAATTAATTCATCAACATGGAATGAATTTGCATATATTTTGTTTTTCAGAATATTAGTTTTCTTTTTAGCTTTTCCTTTTTCTCTTTTGTTCAGTTCTCTTCACACGTCACCCTCCCATCCACCTACACCTGTTCTGGAATTATCTGTGAATACTTTCCCTGGATATGCACTGTTGTTGTTGTTGTTGTTGTTGTTGTTGTTCTTCTTCTTCTTCTTCTTCTTCTTCTTCTTCTTCTTCTTCTTCTTCTTCTTCTTCTTCTTCTTCTTTATAGTTTTTAAGCAATGTCATCACCTCGTCTACTTCCTTCAAATATCTTTTTTACTATTTTCAAATGCCTCCATTTACTATTCTCTCTCTCTCTCTCTCTCTCTCTCTCTCACACACACACACACACACACACACACACACACACACACATACACACACTCACTCACTCATTATCTATCTATCTTTCTATTTAAAGCGAAAATTTTAAGATTCGCTCTGTTATATTTCTCCCTAAGTTTATTTTTCCCTCATCCTCTCCTTTCTCAAGTTCTCTAAATCCGTCTGCCTCTCTCGCTCTTTCTCATACAAAGTTTAACTCACCTCTTTCTTCCTCTCTAAGCCTATATTTCACTCAATCTTTCCTTTCTTATGCTCTCTGTCTCTCTCCCTCTCTCTCTCTCGCTCATATTTCGCACTAAGCTGTCTATCTTTCTCTCTCTCCCCCTTTCCCTCTATTTCTCTCCCTATCTCTTTGATCCCTTTTCTCTCTTTCTTTCTATCTATCGATAGCGAAATATTTAAGTTTTGCTCTCTTCTATTTCTCCCTCTTTAAGTTTGTCTTTCCCTCATTCTCTTCTTTCTTATGCTAAGTCTCTCTGTTTCTCTCTCCCTCCCATTCCCTCCCTCTCTCACTATTTCTTTCTTGCTCTCTCTCACACACACTCTTCTCTAGCCTCTAACCAATTCCATTTTTACATCAGTCAACAGCCTTCTATATATTTTATGTATGTCCTCTATTCTCCAGAACATGGTTCGTGCCACTGACTTCTTTAGATATTATTGTTTTACTAATCTATTTATTTTTCAAAATACCGATTTTCCCACGTCCTCCCATGCCGCAACACCACCAACACACACGGAAAGCGGACAACAAAAAAGTCCAGCCAATTTCTCACGTCATCAACAATGCAATGAATAATTCACCTCAAAACAAGAAATCAAAATACCCGCTCAGTCATCATCATTGTCCTCCCCACCCATTCTAACTTTTGCGTTGTTGAAAGTGTACTCATTGTCAATAAGCTTAACTTTGAATAGCACATGGTCAAATTGGTGGGAAATAAGGTCAAGAAGATTGTGTTGCGCCAGTATTCCAAGTGAGGAGAGTATTAGAAATCATACCAGGGTCAGAACGTCAATATCTGTCACCCACGACAAATAAGCATCTATCACAGCAACGAAACTGTAGCGACGCGTGTAGTGCGTTGAGCGCACTGGTTATCAGCAGAGTAAACGAACCCGTTAAACCGAGTTCAAATTCCGGTTGAGTCTGCTTGTTTTCATACCCCTCCTCTAGTTCTATTGTAGAAAGTTATAAATCCCCATAACCAGAAGAGTAGTAGTCATGTATACTTAACCAGGAAAAGACATCGTTTTAGCGACAATATTGTGGTAATTAATATTTGTGAACATATATCAACTGATTTTTACGAATGAAGTCTTAATTGTCCATAAGCTTAACTTTGTATGGCACAAGGTCAAATGTGAGAGAGACGTCAAGAAGATTGTGTTGCGCCAGTCTTCCAAGTGAGGAGAATATTGGAAATCACACCAGAGTCAGAACGCCAACCTCTGTCACCCATGGTAAATATGTCGATCACAGTCACGAAACAGTGTAGCGGCACGTGTAGTGCGGTTGGCATAATGGTTCTTGACAGTAAAAATGAACACGATAAGCCGAGTTCGAATTCTGGTTTGTCCTGCTAATCCCTTTTGGAAAGTTATAAATTCCTTTGTTTTCTATTTAACCAGGTGTTAAATAATCACGTAAATTAGTCTAGGAGGAAGGCAGCGTTTTAGCTGCAGTATTGTGGTAATAATATTTGTGGAACGGCTTTTTGAGAACGAAAAGGAAAATAAAAGAAAAAGTTTAATAAAAACGTCTGCTCAGTTACTAATAATATAATAATGTATATATTTTGAAAGTAACTTATATTTGATACATAAGTTGTCTAGGGAAATTAAAACCCAAACACCCCTTATCAAAATGATTGAATTTTTCCGTAATCTTAACAATTTAAAATATTAAGATTGTATGTGCTTATAAATGAAGTAAATTTCTTAATATGTTATTCCAAAAATCGCTTGAGAATGGAACGGAGCTATGGATTTTAAATTTAGTTTTATATTTAAATTTAAAATTTTAGTTTCTGTTTTGAAACATGATGATTCCTGTGTAGCGATGGAAGCATATTTTTAAAATAGAAAATAATTATAATAAAATACATATTATAATAATATATTATAATAATATATACTACTACTACTACTACTACTACGAATAATAATAATAATAATAATAATAATAATAATAATAATAATAATAAAGGAAAACTGAAAGAAACTGGTATGAACACCACCCAGACCCGGTTACGGAGATAGGACCTGTTACAATTCTATGGGATTACACAATACACACTGACAGAACAATCAAGGCCAACCGCCCAGATATTGTTATTAAAGACCACAAACAAAAACGGTCCCTGCTGACTGCAATGTATCTTTGAAGATATTCAAAAAGCTGTCAAAATACAAGGACCTTGAAATAGAAATCTCGAAAATGTGGCATATGGGAACATCAACAATCCCTGTTGTAGTTGGAGCCCTAGGACTGATTGGAAAAGATTGCAGTAGACTAATTGAAGGGATTCCTGGAAGTCCATGCCTAAAGGAGATACAAAAAATTGTTCTGACAAGTACAGCCCACACCTTTACGAAGGGCTTTATCTATGTAATTTTTTTTTTTTTTTTGTCAGTGGAAAGTGTCATGATGCCATTTCTAACCTTAGGTCCCTGGACGGGACCCGAAAGAAATGTGTAAACGCCAGAAATCAAAGAAAATAAAAAAATAATAATAATAATATAGTAGTTGATTGATAGATTAAATAATCACTGTTGGCATCATAAAATCATTGTAAACTCCACGACACTCTCATGAGCTACATACGATTTTGAATTCAATGTTATCTTTCTCCTTGCCTGGTTCACAACCAAGACGGAAGATCTCAAATCTGCACTACTATTTAACCAATAGCTGTAATAATTAATGCCGTAATTTAAATAAAGGAATGATTTTTATACTGTTCTTTATATTCATGTACGCTTAGAAAAAATACATTTAAACAATTTCACCGTGTTGATCACATATTATTCTGTGATATTAATAGATATCTTACTTTTATGGAAATGTTCCTATCTGTCGTGTCCCTTCAAGACTAAATTTCCTGTCGCTTGTAACTCTTAATATTTTTTTTTCTTTGTTATCGCTTCTAAATCTTGTTCCGCTATGAATTTACTCAATATCTCCGCGGGGGGGGTTAGGTTATGCTTTTTTTCCGCTGATCCTCTTGCCTTCAGTCGGTCCTGTGAATAGCAAATTTTTCAAATCCTCTTTCCCCATTATGTGCCCTAGAAGTTTCCATTGTCTCTTCTAGATGTTAAGTATAAGTGTCCTCTTTGTTTCCATTTTCTCTAAAACTTCATCGTTGCTCACATGTTCCGTCAATGGTATTCTCAGCATCCTTCTGTAGATCCACATTTCTATTGCTTGAAGTCTCTTCTTCATCTATGAAACGATTGTCCAGCATTCACTGCCATCTAGAAGGACTGATATTACATAACAGTTAAATACTTTTCTTTGTTTCTAACGAAATTTTTCCGTTTCTTAATACTTCTCTTAACTTTTGGAAGGCATCTTTTCGCAATGCGTCTTCGGATATGGCAATTACTTTGAAGTTAAAATTTAAATATCAATGAACTTATAGATGTTTTTGCTTTAAATTCTATGGTTTCTTTACGGAATTTCCCTTTCAAAGCCTGGAGATTCATATATTTAGGTTGCATATTTGATATTTTAATTAAAATGTCTTTAATATCAGGTCATCCCATAAGTTCTGTCCGAATTTTGAATAAAGAAAACAAGTGACCAAATGTTACATTTAATTACAGATTCAATCAACAATGTATTTTCCCTGATTATCTATGACTTCCTTCCATCTATTAACAAGCTTACTAATTCCATTACTGTAAAATTCTTTTGGATTTGATTTGAAGAACTCACAAATGTCAGTTTTAACCTCTTCCTGTGTTACAAAAGCTGTTTCTTCCAAATGATTCTTTAAGCTACGAAACAAATGGTAGTCTGAAGGAGCAAGATCAGGAGAATAAGGTGGATGAGGAATTTTCTCCCAACCAAGTTCTTCGATCTTTTGTGACGTGATTCTTGCTCTGTGGGGTCGCACTTTGTCCTGATGAAATATCACCTCTTTTCGATTCACTAGAGCAGGTCTTTTTTTTCCTCAAAGCTTGGTTCAAACGCTCTAATTGCTGACAGTATATTTGAGCATTAATTGTTGCATTAGGTGGTAAGAATTCAAAATGGATTATTCCTTGGCGATCCCACCAGATTGAAAGAAGAACCTTTTGCCCATGAAGTTCCTTTCTCGGCTGTGGCTGGGGTACTTCCCCTTTACCAAGCCACTGTCTACGACGCTTAACATTTCGATAAAAGATCCATTTTTCGTCACAAGTCCCAAGTCTATCCAAAAAAGGTGAAACAAGTTGGCGAGAATGGAGAGAAGAGCAGATGTCAACTCGGGATTTGGTGTTGTTTTCAGACAATTCATGAGGCACCCATTTTCCAAGTTTAGGAACTTTTCCAAGTTGTTGAAGATGACGATGAACAGTTGTATGGTTTGAACTGAGAACCACTGCCAATTCCTCAACTGATAAAGCAGGATTTTCTTCAAGGACTGCTTCAAGAAGCTTTTCATCAAACTCAACTGGACGTCCGATTCGATCTTCATCTTCAAGGCTGAAATCTCCACCTCTGAATTTTGCAAACCATCTTCTGCAAGTTCTTTCATTCACACATTCCTCTCCATAAGCTGAGTGAATGTTTCTAGCCGCTTCGGCTGCTGAATTTCCTTTCTTGAACTCATAAAGCATTATGTGCCTCAAATGATTCTTGGGTACTTCCATGTTAGCAGGGTTTTAATCAAACAAAATTTAATTTTATTGTTCTCTGAAATAAAATTTGATCAGTTTAAATGCATCTAAACATAAAAATAATGTTCAGCTCTATTAGACATTATAAAATACTCTTTAAATTTCGTTCATTTTAGCAAAAAGTTAAAATTCGGACAGGACTTATGGGATGACCTGATATTACTGCTTGTTGATGCCACTAGTATTATCATCGATGGTGGACTGGGCCTAAAAATATTGGTTGCCAGGAGACAACGAGCACACCCACAACTACAATGCTATCATCTAATTTAATCGTAACGAGTCAAAAATACATAAGGGAAAAAAGGGTGCAATCATAATTTTCGTAGATAAAATGTATATTTCCTTACAGTGTGTATACATATACTGTACATATTACTGGCAGTAGATGTAAATACAGAATGTTATAATTGAATTTTTATCTTAATTTTAAGTAATTGGTTAATTTTTTTAAATAGTTTACTGCACAATTTACACAATATGAGATATTTCAAAAGCACAACAGAGCAATGCATGCAGTCCACTATATTAAGAGCATTCGTTTGTGTTCGTTTGATGATTGTGTGAATCTGCCAATAATTACTTCTGCATACAATTTCCCACGTCATCCAATTCATCTAAGCATTTCTTTTTATTCGAATAGCAACATGTATGATTCCAAATTCTCTTCGGATAGCGAATGTCTTAACCATGTCTTTATGATCTATACCTTTGAAAATGTCCTCTCACCTTTGACTTGAGTAACTGATAGTGTGCAAATAACTTTATAAAGTTCTCATTCCTTTTTATTATTAAAACAGTTGTCTGTGTTTGCTTCTTTATTTAATTTTTATTTGACATAGGGAAGGAGCGCTCCGTCAGGGGCCCCTTTGCAATTGGGCAACCTGCGAACCTGACCAGTCCGCCACTGTTTTTATCCTAATCTGGCTCTTAAATTTTATTAAAAATAAAGCATGGTTTGTTTGTTTGTTAAGCGGCATATCAACATCTCATGGGTCATTTAATGCTGAAATTTAATTTTCTTGGGAGCATTATTAATTTCTTTTACAAAAATGTATTGCTGGTAATTTTTTTTACTATGAAAATATATTGCTGGTATTTTTAATATAAAAATGTATTTTAAAATTTTCATAGTGCTTTGTTTTTGTTTGGGAATTCACTATTTGCCCATAGTTGGGACCCCCTAAAAGGTGCTTTCGTTCCAAGTCAGGGTGTCTCTGGAAACAGCAGCAATTAAGAGGTGGTTCCACTCTCCTCAAAAACTCCAGTCTCCCGATCTCGCTGCCGGACGTAGTTTATCGTCATACACAGGACGCTAAAGCCTGATAGAAGGAACCAGATACTTTTTGAAACCAACAATTTTTCATGTTTCACCGTAAGAAACTGATATCCGAAAATTTTATTGTATATTTTATACTGTTTCAGAAAATTTTCTCAGGACAAAAGAAAACGGTTTAAGAGCAGATTTTATTATATTTTACCCAAGAATATAACATTAACATTAAAATATCTTACGTTTTACATCACAGAAAAATATCTTGAAATATCAAATAAACATTTGAAATAACTGAATATGAGTTCACAAATTCGACAATAGTATTACCAAACTGAAAGTTAAATGCCACCAGTGCTTACTGGCATAGAAGAAATATTCTGAGAAAATAAATTTCATATTTTGTGTCATTATCTTTGATGAAGTGGTATTCTATCATCGATCACTGACAGTGCAAGTTAAAACCTGACCGAATCAAAGACCGTCTTAAGAAGCTTACGACATGCAAATAAGCAATTATCCCTTGATATGAATTATGAAATGTGTGAAGAAGCAAGGAGAGATTCCTACGGGATATGTATAGAGGAAAGGAAAAAAATATCTATCTATCCGTTTGCCTGTATATCTGATGTCTAACCATCTCATTCTGTTCATATCTATCTATCTATCTATCTATCTATCTATCTGCCTACCTACCTACCTATCTATCTATCTATCTATCTGTCTGTCTGTCTGTTCATCTCATCCTGTTTATATCTATCTGTTCATGTAAATTTATTTCATCCTCTTATCTATCTCATACTGTTCATATCTGTCTATCTATTTGTATAAATTTATTTCATTTTATCTATCTATCTATCTCTAGCTATCTGTTCAAATTAATTTCATTCTATTAATATCTATCTATCGGTTTATATCGATCTGTTAGTTTATCTATCTGTCTATTCATATTAATCCATCTAATTCCGTTCATACCTATCTATCCATCTATCTGTTTGTCTAAATAAAAAATAAAAATCGTCTTTGTCAATCGTCTTTAACAAAACTTGTATATATATATATATATATATATATATATATATATATAATATATATAAAATAAAAACAGTAAGATATATAATCCGGTGTTCTTATAGATATTTTTATTTTTACAAAATAGTGCTCAATGTAAATTTACAGAGCATTAATATTATAAATTAATTGATTTAAAATATGTTTTTTATTTCGGAGCTTTCAGCTTCCATTTTTGAAATATGGTTAGAACTGTGTAGAGAAAAAACATATTTTAAATCAATTAATTTATATATATATATATATATATATATATATATATATATATATATATATATAGTTGCAGGCGGACTAATTTTATAAACAAGGCACGGCAAAATGATCTGACACATTTCTTGGTTTAATAAAAACGGTTTTTGATAAATCAAAGGTATACACTCATCGCCCTCGATCTATTGAAGATGCCATTCTACGTAAAATTACGCGACGAGTTATGGACAAACGCCTTCTACAGTATGTAGAAAGTAACAGCCCCCACTTGACTGATTTAATTTTAAAAAGAAATGAAACAAAGTGGCATTATATGTACATTTCGAAGATGAAAACACATTTTTGGTTCTGTATTCTATTCTGCTTTTATTAAATCTACAAATGTGTCATATTATTTTGCCGCATCCTGTATTTGTTATCAAAATTGACGCGCATCATCTAAATGTCGGATTCTTTTCATCGAATATCCATTGCTTGGATGTATCTTAATCATCGTATTTGCTATTGTTATCACAACATGGTGGTCGTTTTCCAGTAGGATTATAGCCTAGTGGATTTGATTAATTGGTTCGTTTTTTTACGGCTTATCAAACTTTTTTTTACGGATTATCAAACTTTTTTATGGCTTATCAAACCTAGGCAGGTTATTTAAAGCCAAAAAAATATTTTTTTACATTGTAAGAATTCTTTTGAATATTATAATAGTTTAGTGATACAAGTCTTACTAATTACCTCATAGATGGAGGGAAAAGAGGTGGATTCATACCTTTACCAAGGGTATTTGCGCGTAAGTAACGAACACAACTGGAATTCGAACACGACTCTCCGATTAACAATTCCGAGCCATTGTCCATGACACCATTGCACATCCAAACATATAAGGCTTGATATTCTCAGGCAATCAACCATCTAGGTATTGATACTAGTGGATTAAAGCGTTGGTTTGTGAATTTGATGACATAGTAATTGTGAGTTCAATCTCTGGGCCGGGCATTGTGTACTTAGACTCATAAGAAACAGAGCAAGCAACAAATAAGCAGTACTAAATAAAAACTTGACGAGACATCCCTAGAATTGAACAGTGGAACAAGAACCCTGTAAATTAAATAAAGGGCTCAATTCGAAATTGCCTGTAGGTTACCAGGATCGACATACAGCTGATGAGGGCTGGAAGACATAACGGAAGTGACGTTTTGATAACGACAGCAAAGCTGAGGACATTAGTTCGCCATTTTGGAAACAAGGATGAGAGCAGATTGTGTTGTGGAAGAGTTTTGGAGGACGACATTTTCTGCCGTGATAGAATTACAATGGCTAAGCGAGGTGCTATATAGAATGGTGAGGAGGTGCTATATAGAAAAATGACGAGGAGGTGCTATATAGAAAAATAGTGAAAAGCTGTCTTGTTTCACCAAGTCCTTCTAAGTGAGGCTTAGAACTTTGTTTTAGATAGATACATAGATATGAAGACGGAGATATGTACTGAGATAGATAGATAGATAGATAGATAGATAGATAGATAGATAAATAGATAGATAATCTACTGAGATAGATGTAAACAAACGATGAAATCCTTTGAGATATATATGAACAAACGAAGATATCTACTAGGATAGATAGATAGATAGATAGATAGATAGATAGATAGATAGATAGATAGATAGATATGAACAGATGAAGATATGTACTGAGATTAATATGAACAAACGAAGATATGTACTTAGATAGATAGATAGATAGATAATCTACTGAGATAGATGTAAACAAACGATGAAATCCTTTGAGATATATATGAACAAACGAAGATATCTACTAGAATAGATAGATAGATAGATAGATAGATAGATAGATAGATAGATAGATAGATAGATAGATAGATTGAGATAAATTTTTATATGAGTGCGAATACAATCAAAATTACAATGCTAGATATAACAAAACATATCAATTTCTCAACTTTGAATGTAATTATTATAATTATAGTTCATGTGGGAATTGATATTAAGGTGTTAAACATATATGAATCCCCATGGAACACAAGAAATTTATTAGTGTTTTTATAAGCCAAAATAATGTAAACAATCCCTCGCAAATTTATTTTAACATCTTTATTTTTATTAGTGGACTTTACTTGACTCCCCAGTCAGGTGGTGACACAAGGTCAGTTTTAACCTGGGTACCCGAGTGTTTTCACTCGGACCGCTACTCTAAGCTGTTCTTAGCTGTTCATAGCTGGTATAAGCTAGTCATAGCTTGTCTAAGCTAGCCAGAGCTAATCTAAGCTAATCATAGTCCATGGTAGCCCCTGATCTGTGGCAAGAATGTAGAGACTTACTTGACTTTCCACTGAGTCAGGTTGTGACACAACGTCAGTTTTTAACGTGGGCACCCTTTTATTTTCACTCGGGTCGCTGGTTTAACCTGGTTTTAGCTGGTCATAGTTTGTCCAAGCTGGTCATAACATATCCAAGTTGGTCATAGCTAGTCATATCCAACGATACCTGTGTCAGGGAAGTAAATATTTACTTGACACCCCCCCCCACTGAGTCAGGTTGTGACACAAGGTCGGTTTTTAACGTGCGGACCCGAGTGTTTTCACTCGTGCCTCTGGTCCAAGCTGGTCTTAGCTGGTCATAGCTTGTCCAAGCTGGTCATAGCTGGTCTAAGGTAGTCATAGCTGGTCTAAGCTGGTCCAGACCCGAGCCGGTCCAAGCTAGTCGTAGCCGTGATACCCCCCAGCAACAAGACCGAAGCACAAGTGCCAGGGAAATATGCTTTATTTTTATTTGCGATTACTAATTTCTATTAAATACAATTAATTCAAACTAATTTTAATCCGTGAAAATTTGACGGTTTTCCTATTTTAATATTCTGATGAATCTTAATTCTTTAGCTAATGATTGAGTAAGCTCATGGCGAGTTCTACGACAATGAAATATCCGTAGAAATTCCTTTACCACATCGTTAAAAATTTGAGCTTAACAACTTCAACAAAATATTGCAATAACAATCATAAAAATGAATGTTGGTTGTTATTTTAAGAAGTAAGGGGGTACAAATAAATAGATTTGAAATTGACAACTTTTTCCATTTCACTAAAACAGACATTAAATACCTCCATCTTTCTTTCTTACTTTCTTTCTTTTCTTTTTTTCAATGATACAAAGAAGTGTCTTTGCCCCTCCTTCCACGCGATCAAAACGGAATAGTCAATTATTTATTAGGTACGGCAGAAGACGTTAAACATTTCTATATTCCCTTCTTTTCTTTTTCTTTCTTTCTTTCTTTCTTTTTTCTTTTCTCACTGATACCAAGTCGTGTCTTTGCCCCTCCTTCCCCGCGATCAAAACGGAATAGTCAATTATTTATTAGGTATTGATAGAGCGTAACGGTCGTGCGAACTAACGAGGTGGGGGGGAAAGCCCAATTATAATAGGATTTTTTACAGAAAATAAAATCAAATCAAATAATTTAATCATTTTTTTTATTTCAAGTACACCATGGTCATCTACATGTATTCATTGTTTGGCTGATATGGGATACCTGTTAATTATTTTGCTCCTGTCTCACTCTGCCTACAGCAGTTAAGCAATGTCAATTGTGGTCAGTACCTAGATGAGTGACCGCTTGGGAATACGAGGTGCTGTAAGCTTGGATGTGAGGGTGTTGTAAAGGATAACGGCTCCAAATTGTAAATCGAAGAGCCGAGTTCCATATTCAGTAGGGTTTGTTATATTCACGTATGCGGAAACACTATTGGGAAAAGCTATGAATCCATCTCTTCTCCCCCATATATGGGTTAATTAATAGGACTTGTAGCAGTGAAATCATCATCACAAAAATCTTACAGTCTAAACAAAATATTTTCTGGCTTTAAATAATGCAAAAGGTTGATAAGCCGTAAAAAACAAATCAATCGACCCTGCTTGATCAGTGCTTCACTACATGATCCAGCGGAAAACAGTAAATGGCGTTTAAATATCAGCTATTTCCACTATGCCACCATCCCCAAGAGTATGTTGCGTATTTTCGGAACCTTTATATTCGATATTTGTTTATCAGTGATACAAACCCGGATGAGTACCGCTATGATAATTTTTTTTTAAATAGCAGTTTAAGCAGTTAAAAAATATAAATACTGATCTATACGAATAATAATTTCCTGGGCCGTGTTCCTATTGTAACCTGGAAAGTTTGGAAATGAAATGGTAATCTTTATAACATCAACAAAATACAATACTCTCTAGCGCCGTAAAGTAGGTAAACCACTGCTAATGGTGCACTACTTAGACAGAATATTACCTCCACTTACAATAGTGTCTAATAGCATCCAGTAAAGAGTACTGTCTGATGTTAAGATGTGAGATTATGTTGTAACCCAGAAAAGGTTACTAAATATGGAATTACCAAAACGGAGGTTGGAAATGAAATGGCAATCTTTATAACTTCAACAAAATAGAATACTCGCCAGCGCCGTGAAATAGGTAAACTACTGCTAGCGGTGGACTACTTATACAGCATATTACCCCCACTTACAATAGTGTCCAACGTATTTATGAGGATTGGGACATACCCATTAGTGTTCATAGGTATGGTATATAACAGCCTCCTACGTAACCGATCATAGCTCTCCGCAATTTCCTGTTCCCTGTAGCACTTAATAAATTGTTATTTCTCCTAAAACCTGTTCCATTATCCATTTACTTAAGCTCGTCAAGTATGTTATGCGTTGCTCTCCTCTGTTCCTTTTGCCCTCAATATGCCCTGTGAGTATCAGATTTCCCAAACCCACTTTCCTCATTATGCGCCCCAGAAATTTAGACTGTCTCTTCTTGATTTTAATTATAAGTTTCCTTTTTGTTTCTATTTTCTCTAAAACCTTGTCATTGCTCACATGTTCGGTCCAAGGCATCCTCAGTATCCTTCTATAGAACCACATTTCTATTGCTTCAAGTCTCTTCTTCATCGTTTAGGAGATTGTCCAGTATTCACTGCTATATAGGAGGACAGATATTACGTATCAGTTCAGTACTATTTTCTTGGTTTATAACGAAATTTCACTCTTAATACTTTGCTTAACTTTTGGAAGGCACTTTCGCTATCCCAATGCGTCTCCTGATTCCAGTGTCGCACTTTCCGTCAATCTGCTAGAACATTTCCTAGATATTTAAATTGTTGTTCTTGTTTGGTTTTGGGTTCTCCATTTTATATGCTGGGATCATCCTTTCAATACCAATCATGTATTCTATCTTCTTTATATTTCGTCTTTTCTTCTCGCTTTCCTTTACTGCATTCTGTTGGAGTTTTCTTTTTTTTCGTGTCTGCTATCAACACTATCATCTGCATATCTTATGTTGTCAAGATTGTGTCCGCTAATAATGGAACCTGGCAGGACTTCTAATTATCTCAGCTGTATAGGTTAAATAAGTCCCGTGAGAAGACACATCCTTGTTTTACACTCTTTGTATTCTTGTATATCTGCTGAACTTATTTTTTTATCCGTATGCAGGCAGTTTCTTATCATTATAGGTTCTTGATTATTCTAATAATCTTCCCAAATATGTCAAAGTTGCTGAGTAGTTCCGATAGATCATTGTGGCGTACTTTATCGAACGCCTTTGCGTAATCTATACAAAACATGTACACGTCCTTCTGCATTTCTATTGTTCTTTCTGATGACATTAAATATCGCGTTCCTTGTTCCAGTGCCACTGGAAAACCTGTCCTGTCCTTTTTTTTATCTCCAGTCTGATTCTGCTGCGCGCTCTCGTCACCAGAATTCGAATGATGGGTTTAGTTATATGGCTCGTTAGACTGATTGTCCGATGGAGATCACATTCGTCTGCACCAGATTTCTTAGACAGTGCTATGAAAATAGATCTACTTAGGGTTTTTTTTTTGTATATCGTCACTGTTGGAGATCTCATTTATTATTTCTGTAATCTTGTCTGTGCCGAAATCATCTGAGGTACCCAACATCTCTATTACAATTCCGTCTGGCTCTGCGGTTTTTGTTTCTGTTTGAAACAAAAACACTCCGACCGCTTCATTTCATGACTGTTAAATCAATCAATTAAACTATTATTCGTAACGTCAGTTTGGTCATTTTATAGAGCAGAAAATGAATGTGCAAAAACAAAAATCAATTCTGCATCTTCTCATAGATATTGATCGAAACAACCATACTTTTGTGCATCTGCTCTAATAATTTCAGACAATCTGACAGCTATAACGGAAGGTCATCCTTTTATGTACCGAACCGTACTGACAAAACAGGAATAGGAACTTTGCGTTGTGCCTATTTTCTAAGTAAAAAGTGCTTGCCATAAAAATCGACATTCGAAATGTGAGCCTCTATTTGGGATGAAACGCAAGCTTCTACCATAGTTAAGAAATATTTAACAATTTCAAATTTCTCCTCTTCACTCACACGGAGAGTAAAAATAACTTATGCACAATCATTATTTGAAATGAGTTCAGTTAATTTGCGTATTGTTAGAGCAATATACTTTGTGAGATGTGTATATAACGACAATAATGAACATTATTTATGAGTTCAAATGTCCCTTAAGGAACTGTGTTCCTGATCAAGCCGAAATCATAAATAATTACATCGGTCAAACTACTACATGCCTTTCCAGACCCCTTACGTTAAACCTATCAGACCACAGCTCGATTAGAACCCATTTAAACATACACACACAAACTTACTTCATCCAAAACATACCAGTCGAAAATACAAACATAATAACCTCATCCATATTAAAAAAAAAAAGATTAAAAATAATGGAAGCCTTAATAATAAAAAAAAGAAAAAACCAACACTCAACAATATTAACTATGAACACAGCCATAATATGCTGTGTTCGGAAAATAAAACATCCTTATAACTCTAGAAACATATACACAACCCATACACCCAATGAAAAAGCAAAAATAGCGTCATCCTTGATAATGGCTAAAAGTATAGCCGAAATGGCTCGGAATTACAGAACATTTGGACAGTTTCTATACACACTGTGTCTATAAAAGAAAACACTTGTTCGAACACAAGAAAAATTAAATAAAAAGCTTAATCGCAGTACCTTGACTGTCGTCTTTAATGAAACATGTATAAATGAAGTTTTGCTACCTAAATACACTATATATATATATATAATAGAATAAATAAAGTAGGTTAGAATTATTTTATTTTTCCTGATTAAATAAGAAAAGTGAAAAATAAATCAAACACAGCTGACCGGTTTCACCCATACTCAACAGAGGGATTATATATTGCAATAAAAATAAAGCATAAAAACGATATATAATATTAATGAAGGCGGAAAAGAATTTAAATTGAAATCACGTTAAGTCCTAAAAGATACTCCCTTTGTTTACAGTGGAAGGGCAGTCTGGTCCGAACGTAAAGTGTTTCCAATTTACAATATAGAGTGAGCACAACTCAAGATGGTAAACGACTCAATGTTAAAGTTAACGGCACATTTTAGTTTTTTAATAAGATGCTCCGCGATGGAAGAACCGGTCGGCTGTATAAGCATGAAAAGTAAACTGTACAAGGGTTTCGCGCCCTCCGAATCTATGATACGGGGGGGGGGCACTATATTACATTTCAATTTTGATAAGATAGTAGTCATATCAAATACAAATTCTATTGTAACCTAATTATGTAACATAATAATTTATGTACAATAATGGGTTAGATGCAATGTAGGTGCACAATTCAACTAGAAAAATTGAAAAATAAAAATGAAAAATTAGAGATATTCTAATCTTAAATAAATCAACAATGTTTTGCGGCAGTTTTAACATCATCTTGAGATTTTACTTGTTAAATAGTTGAATAATTTAAGACATTCAAAATTATAGCTGAAAAAGAGTAAATTTTGTATATAGTGTTTTTTCGAGACTCAACATAAGCCAAACAAATTCACAGATTAGGAAACAAAATATGACGCCAGAATGATGTCAAAACCCTCGAAAAAAATTCATCCTTTAATAGTCAGTTGTGCTTTTTTTAAGAGATATAAATGTAGGTAGAAAAAAACATATATTGATAGGATAGCAAGGTTTTTTTTTTTTTTTTTGTTTTGGTTTGGTTTGGTTTATTTTGTTTAACAGCATCTCAACCTCAATGGGTTATTTAATGCCGATAACATTTTTAGGATAGATTCGTATGAATAGAATATATATTCTTTGGTTTAGATTGGTTTGGTTTATTTTGTTTTACGGCATATCAACCTGAATGGGTTATTTAATGCTGACAAAAATTTTTATTGCTGGTAATATTTTGTTTTGTCAAAAATCTGTTTCTCTTTATATATTTCTTTCAAAATTGTATTGTTGGTAATAAATTTTTTCAACAAAGTATTGCTGGTAATAGTTAACTATTTGCCCATAGCTGGGACCCTAACAAGTGCTACCACCCCGGGTCTGGGTGGATCTGGGAACACCAGCAATTCAGAGGTGGTTCCACGCTCCTCTAAACCTCCTGATCAGAGCTCTTGCTGATGGACGTAGTTTAACGTCTTACCCAGGACGGGGATGTAGTTTAACGTCTTACCCAGGACGCTAAGATAGCAAGGGTCACAAAGCATTGCCAGTGGCTCCTAATTACGCCTGCCCCCTCTATTCGGGGGAAGTACGACACGCTATATATATGTATAAATATATATATATTAATGTTATATATTAATAATATTTATATATTTTAATATATATATATATATATATGTAGGAATGGGTAGGAAAAAATGTACATACACGGACAAATACTTGCACGTACGTAAGTATATTTATTACTCAGGGGTTATAAATAGAGTGCTCAATGTTATGAAACAGATCTATAAGTATATATTAGTGAATAAACATAATATCAAACGTCGATAACATTACTCGGAGTTTAATGCAGTTAATGCAATCTTCAAGTGAGCACTTGAACATTGCATTAACTGCATGAAACTCCTAGTAGTGTTATCGACGTTGAATATTATGTATATTCTCTAATAATATATATATATATATATATATATATATATATATATATATATATATATATATACATACAGTTTCATTAAAGATGACGGAACACAAGAAAAATCAAA
>CAHIKZ030000247.1:120000-142500 GCA_903632075.3 Acanthosepion pharaonis | reverse complement strand
ATAATTCAGCTTATAACGGAGGTATACACTTTCTTCTCTGTTTTCCCTTTTCTTTCTTTACACAATTCAACTTGTAACAGAGGTATACTTTCTTCCTCTCTCTGGATATCCGTTTTCTTTTCTTTACACAATTCGACTTGGGATTATCGAACGGGAATACTTCTTGTCCGGAGTTGCCTGGCTCGAACTGGATAAGTTTCATTACTATCAAATGTGTGTGTGTGTGTGTGCGTGCGTGCGTGCGTGCGTGCGTGCGCGTGTGTGTGTGTGTGTGTGTGTGTGTGTGAGAATAAAAAGAAAGAACAGTAAGATATAAAATCCGGTGTTCTTGTAGATATTTTTATTTTTACAAAATAGTGCTCAATGTAAATTTACAGAGCATTAATATTATAATTAATTGATTTAAAATATGTTTTTTTTCGCTACACAGCTCCAACCATGTTTCAAAAATAGAAGCTAAAAACCCCTTTATATATATAAAGATATCGCACAGTTATTGCCGGTGAGGAATAATATGTATATTTGTTAATATAATATATGCTATATGTGTGTGTGCGTGTGTTTCGTTGAATGTGACGGACAACGAAATTTTTTAATTAATTTTTCTAGTATCTTTCCACTTTTTCATGACTAAGAGGTTGCAGAACGCTCAACAAAGTACTCTAACAGGAAATTATTACTACTCCTATACAAACACAATCATAATATATATTAACAACGACAACTAAACCCAGTCCCTTAAAAATGGCGAAAAAATTATCCGAAAGTGCTTAGGACAATAATGCCTCCGGACTGTTCTCTACTCTCTGGGTCTTCATAAAAGAAAAGAAAAAAAAAACTTAATCACACAAGAAAAACTGAATAAAAACTTATAATTCTTTGTCCTTCTCATTCAATAAAACCTAAAACTAAAAATAAAAGAAGAATTGCTACCGAAATACACTATATGCGTGTGTGTGCGTGTGTGTGTAATTTTTTTCCTATACTGTTGTGTAGAAAAACGACCGAACTTCTCTACACTAATTTTTGAACATAGCCTCGTTCTTTCACTATGAGTAGGACGTCTGCTCATAGGAATAGGGTAGCAAAGTGTGTCGGGGTCCTAGCGTTGAGTTGTACGCATTGCCGGACCGAACTATGGTATTTGCTATTATTGTATTATTTATCCATGTACCTTATGGGATTAAATCTTTTCTTCACTAATCTTTCATTCCAGTGTTTTCCTTACAATATTATTAACTAGAAACTGTGAGCCTATACAAGCATTATATTTTATACGAATAAGATATTAGCTATAATATAATGAAACAGAACTCTTAAAATATAATAAAATTTTTGATAGATACTCGATACTCGAATGTACATAATATGAGAGGCGAACTCGTTCTGTTGGCTTCATTTTAATAATTCGAATGCGCGGAGAAAGAGGAAAGAAATAACATGGAAAAAAATATAATATGACATTGTCGTCCTTTAATAATCAGTCACCCGAAACGCTTTCTCGAGATCAAACGTTCAAAAGCGTCACCGGGGTTACGTTTGTTTATGAATCACTTCCTTATTTACAAGCAGCTGTCAATAACTTTCCTGGCCATGTGCTGTTACGTTCTTGCTTCAATAGACCGCCACCTCTCACCCTGTTCCTTCGACTTCATAACTGATCAAATGTGCAACGATGCGGAGAAACATCCATTGATGATGACGTCAACTGATTGGATGGGAAAACAGAACAGGAAAAGAGGGGGTGGCAAAGAAGAATGGCTTAACTACTGCTAGCTTTCATTATGCTTCTCTGAAAAGTCTGGGCTTGATTGAAAACTGAGATCGGGATTTAGCCAGCAAAGATATTACCTTCTCTTTGCCCAATGACTCACTTTCGAGGAGACATTTTATAAACTTACACATAAGTGTTTCTCAGCCGGTGTTCCCCAGAACCCTGGGTTCCGCAAGAGGTTGCTAGGGGTTCCGCGAGAAACAGTGATAAATAGGCTAATGCATTTTTGAGTCATTTTTTATCGATTTTTATATTCGGAATTTTACTATATACGTACGTAGAAAATTCTTGATTATTATAACACAGGCTTCTCTATTATAATTCTATATGGCTTTCCCGCCCTTCTTTAGTTAATTAGTTCGCACGACCATTACGTCTGGCCAGTATATCGTTGTAACACAATTTGGGTTGCTAGTAATTGATAATCATAATGGCGACTTAAAATATCACTGAAAATGAGATAATGATGAATAACTTAACATGAAAAGGGTTAACTAATATCGGGGAAAGACAGGGTGATAGTTAGATTGTTCCCAGGGAATCTAAATATGTACAATGGATCAGATGACCGCCTGAAGGCATTCTCAGTTTGTGCGAAGAAATCAGCTGTTGACAGCCTGTGACAACCAATGCTTGGATCTGACAAGGGAAGAAATGAGTTAAATTAAATGAATTCATTTCGCGGGATGTCAGAATAAAAAACAATGAAATGAACACCTGCGACTGAGCAATAGTCGCCATAATGGGAGTTGAAAAAAAATTCACTGTGATAGTGTCTCTTGGGTCAGAGGTCAGAAAGCCAATTTTGGTGTCAATTCACTTATGAGATAAGAACATTTGAAATCATATTTTTTTATCAATCTCCGACCGAATGTTAGAGATGACAGGCGAGAAGAGCGAGCAAGGAAGGTTGTGGGCGCTCCCTGCACCCACTCAAGGGTAGCAGGCACAGAACAGACATTAAGGAGGTTGAAGGAGATGTTCACACCTACTGGAAGGCAATGGTGATAGGTGGTACTAAGAGAAGGTGGGAGCAGCCAGGCGGAGCGATGTCTGCAACTATCCCTCCACAACTAGAGAGGGAGAATTTCCCAAAATTATGAATCAATTTGATTTCTCAAGACCAAAAGTAATAGACTTTTGTCCGAAATCAGGGGATTCACCGAAACCCTCTTACATTTTGCCCTGCAACGGTTTCTAGTTGGAGTCCATAAAAATGAATGTGCGAAAGCCATTCAGAGAGTGAGAGTCAGTTCAGAGCCAGGGTTGCGAGTTGACGGTTGAGAGCTGAGAAGGGCAATGGCGGAGGTAACTGAGAGATTACACATTTCCTGCCAAACACAAGAACCTTCCAACTTCAGCCTTGAGCCAAACTTAACAAAACAATAAAACAAATTTCGATAACTCTGCAAGCCGAAAAACTTACCAGCTTACCCAAGTGTTGCGTCCGATTTAGGAACGGGTTAAGTCGACAAACACCTGTATGCAAACACAATTACTAACGAACCATTGTATACAGAACTGATATAAAAATAGTAATTATTTTTCATATATATATCGAATGCTGTTTTTTTTTCCAGTTTTATTGTACGACTTCGCTCGACTTGGATCAACCCAACACGAAGATAGTTGCGACGAATTGATTTTGGCCTCCTTATAATAAAATCAATCACAACGTAGGGTAAGGCAGGTCACTCCATTGATCAAATCAGGATCTACCTCGGGCTGACCGCGAAGAAAGATTACATCTATGGCCGTGTGTTGTGAACCAGGATCGAACTTGAAGTGCCACAATCGTAAATAATGGACTATTTCCATTTTAACCGCGTGAAAACTCGGAACTAACATATCAGTGATGTTACTTGGTTTCAGTGATAAAAAGAAAGAAAGTAAGAAAGAAAGAAAAGGAAAATTAAAGCGAAGATTGAAGTCTTTAACGTCTGTTTCAGTGAAATAGAAAAAGTTGCTAATTTCAAATCTTTTCATT
This sequence comes from Acanthosepion pharaonis, assembly GCA_903632075.3. Taxonomy (NCBI): domain Eukaryota; kingdom Metazoa; phylum Mollusca; class Cephalopoda; order Sepiida; family Sepiidae; genus Acanthosepion; species Acanthosepion pharaonis. Next base: position 138,739 of record CAHIKZ030000247.1, on the reverse strand, counting down.
TGTACACACTTTCTTATGAAGAAAATTATTAACAAAAATTTTTTCAAAACAGATTTTCGGCTATCTCTTATAATTCAGCTTGTTTTGATAATAACACTAAATGGTTATCAACAGGATGCTATTATCTCATGTGACAATGGCCTAACGGATTAAAACGTTGGTAAATGAACTTGGTGACATAATAAATATGAGTTCAATCACAGGGTCGGGTTGTATGAATATCTGGAGACGAGACTAAACAACAACCTCAGAGATAATCCTAAATATTGACAGCGCATCAAATTTCTTGTACTTTTCTTCCGAAATGAACTTATATTTTATGTATTTTGTTATTCTTGATAAAATCTAAAGGAGAATCTGCAATGTTATTGGTCCTGATCTGGCACCCCAGTTTCAGTTACTCTCCCACCGTCGTAATGTCACTTCCCTGTATCATTTTTATGAATATTTTCATGGTAATCGTTCTAATGTACTTTACTCAATGGTATCTAGACTTTATGAATTTAAGAGAAGTACTAGATTGACAACAAGGTCTCATCATATTACAGTTGAATTGGCTAGATGGAACCGTAAGTTTTATGATAACAGTTTCTTCTCCCGGACTTCTCGCTTGAGGGACTCACTTTCGACTACTTACTTTACAGCAAAACTTGATCTTCAAAAAAATCTAATGCATTGTCAATCATTATCTGCTATCTTCTTGATTGCAGTTCTTTTATTGTTCACGTTCCTTAATCTTTTTCTTTTTCTTATTCTTTAACACTCAGCAGCTTCTTAGGGGCTTTATTGCCTTGCTTGATGCGAAATGATTAAAAAAATCGAACTGTAAATGAAGTAGGCTGTAAATTTTTATGACTCCCGCAGCTGATGATATATTTCTTCTAACATTTTATTTTAAATGCTTAAAACTTTGCCAAACAGAAGATACTGTTTCGTTTTAAAAACAAAAAGAGAACCATCTTCCTTAAGTGGGAATAGCGATATCAAAATTACAAAGCGCGATTCCTGTGCCAAGTCCGATCCAATATGTGTGGATATTTCCTCAAAGAAAACATTTGGGTGGAGTAATTGGCATCTAGAATTTCCCCTCTGAGTTAGGGCTCGGCTACTAGTCACCTGGGTCAAAGAGTAACTCGTCTAATGGCGGAAATAACTATTCTAGTTAATTACCAACTATTCACAAGTCGAGCAAGCGAACGAGTTCAGTTATTCTTTATTCTTACTTTGCCGCGCTTATTAAAATCATGCACACACTCACAAATGCTTGCACACTTAAGCACACACACGCATTCACATTCATACAAAATCACACAGACATACACGTACACACATTAACTTATATAAACATACACATACTCAGACACATAATGCACTCATACACAGATAGAGACACATAATGACATACATTGCTTAAAAAGATGTATATTTATAAAGAAGTCGTATTCAATATATGAACTCGTGCGTTTCGAGAGTCTGTATGAACATAGGAATCAACATTGTATGGCGACTGTCAGTTTCTTGCTTTAACGCTAAAGATTGTATTCAGGCGTGATACATGTCTACACTGCATATATATATATATATATATATATATATATATATATATATAGGAGCTAAGTATATATATGAATCCAAACCACCAGACATAGTCAAACAAGCATAAATAAATCCAATTTAAAAAAATAAAGCAGTTTGTCGGATGATTACAAAAGCGTGAAACCCAGTGTCCAAACTCATATCCATACAACTGAATATATATATATATATATATATATATATATATATATATATATATATATATATATATATATATTTGCACTCTTATCTCCGATACTGAATATTTTCACATGTAAAAAAAAAAATTTTAAAATATATATATATATATATATATATATATATATATATATATATATATATAAATTCGATGAAAAAGATCCGACAATGACCGTCTGCTTAATATTTTATTATTTTTTCAGTTTACGAATAACGTTTTGCGTATTATGCTCGAAACTGGAGATAACCTTTCCGAAGTTCATATGTTATTGGTTTGTTCAACGACTTTCGACTACCGCAGTCATTTTGAATATTCCATATGTTGTACGAGTGGTCATCAGAATTCTTTTGTCTACATCCTGATATTCTTTGTAAAGCTATATATACATATATATCTGTCTGTGGATAACAATATATATGCTCCTGAAAAATATATTTCGGTTGAGCTATCTGGGGAGGAAGTGTTTGTAAACAGTGACTATTACGGCTAATAATGCAAGACTCTTCGTAAAATCAAAATGAGTTCTCTCAGTCACTGTGTGCTTATCTAAAAATAAATACACTTAAAATTCACCTTCATCCCTACGGCTTAGTGGTAGAAGCCCCGACCGACGCCAATTCAATCGGGTTTCGATCCTATCCACACTGATGAGCTGTGATACAGCGAAACAGTCTGTCTGTGGATGACAATATATATATATATATGTGTGTGTGTGTTTGTGTGTGTGTGGCTTTCCAAAAAATGCCTTGATGCCTAAAACTAACTGTCGCCGCTTTGTGTTGACCTCAGTCTCCACTTACGCTCTCTATATGTTTATTTAATAAATAAACGGAGCATCTATTCAAATACGGGTGCCCACTAAAAATAACGCTATTAAATTCAAACACTATTAGAAAATGCTATTTTTGGCATTTATATATATATATATATATATTTCCCGCAAGTAAATGGACTGTTCCACTATCATAATAATACGGTATAAATATCAATATTTAAATTTTGCAATGGTCAGTTTTCAATCAGCACCCGACGATTTCTCTGTATCTTCAACTCAGAGTTGTGCTATCGATGATGAAAAAAATATTTATTATTAATATAAATTATAGCATTGCTATTATAGATTGAGAACTATTTTATTAGCACCAGCACTCAATGTCGTAATCATATATATATATATATATATATATATATATATATATATATATATATATATATGTACCCACACACACGTCAGGCTACGACGATAGCATGAAACAGACTGTCGTCTCTAAGTGTTGACTTCTATGTTCACTTATATATATATATATATATAATTTTCTTTTTAAAAATATGATTTCGTTGTGAAACAATATTTATAAATTTCCTGTTTGGAAATGGAACGAGACTATGAATTTTAAGCTTAATTTTTATACTTAAATTTATAAATTTAATTTCAGTTTTGAAACATGGAAATTTTCTGTATCACGATGGAATCATATTTTTAAAAAGAAAATAATTATAATATTTTGCTCTACTCGAGCACTGTTTTTTAAAAATACAAATAACTGCTAAGAACACCGGATTATACATCTTATTGTTCTTTCTTATTAATTTAATATATATATATATATATATATATATATATATTCAGCATATCTTCATTTAAGCATCTTTCATTAAATAATATAGACATATTATGTCTATTTATTTTTACAATAATCCGTTCCACTTTTCTAATTTACTTCTTGATGTTAAGTTGAAATTCATCAAGGAACGTGCTGTAGTTCATCTTAACCTAAATACTTTCGATTTTCTCGGACATCTTCCTCAAGGGGGAATTGCGAAGACAAACTTATTGTTTTTAAGTTGTCATTAGGTGTTGTAAGCTGATGCTGCTTTTCTATCTTCCAAGTTATTCTTGGTGTGGTTTGTTTAGAATTCTCATATAGGTTTTGAAAGGGATGTGCTATTGACAATCTTCTTTTTTCTAAATCTTCTTTTGTTAAATGATTTTTTATGTCAATAGTTTCTCTGATTTTAGTGAATTCTGTTCTTCATATATATATATATATATATATATATATATATAAAAAGTAAAGTCTGATGATCCAGAACCCTGTTAAAGGGGTTATGATGAAATAGCTTATTACATGGAATCTTAACGTGGTCTGTCTTTTATTCAAATATATATATATATATATATATATATATATATATATATATATATATATATATATATATATAGTTTTACTGGGTTCTACGCACCCACCTCAGTCAAAAGGCAGATTCTTACTAGTATATTTCTTGGAGATTAAGAAATCGGGATACTCACTCGTATGATTTTCTTAGTGAGATAGATTCATGGCGTTGACATCGTGATTTCAAATTTCCCTGGGAGTAAAAAAAAACTTAAATGAATTATAATGATTTTTAAAGCAAACAATGTAAATAATAATAATAATAATAATAATAATAATAATAATAATGATAATAATAATAATAATAATAAAGCAAATAATAATAATAATAATAAAGCAAATAATAATAATAATAATAAAGCAAACACTGGTATGAACATCGGCCAGCGCCGGTTACAGAAATAGAAGATGTCACCATTCTATGGGATTATACCATCCACACAGACAGAAAAATTGAAGCAAATAGGCCGGACATTATTGTCAAAAACCAGAAAGAAAAAACTTGCCTACTAATTGATATGGCTTGTCCAGCGGATTGTAACATAGCAACCAAGGAATTTGAAAACTATCAAAATACAAAGACCTGGAAATTGAAATAGAAAAAATGTGGAAATTGAAAACAAGAATAATACCAGTGGTAATAGGTGCACTTGGAATTATAAAAAATGGAACAAAACAACACATTGAAAGAATCCTGAAACCCCAGCTTAAGAGACATACAGAAAATTGTCTTATTAAGTACAGCACACACACTAAGGAGAACTTTGTTTATGTAACGCTAGCAACTTCATCGGAGATAAAAAAAAAAAAAAAAAAAAAAAAAAAAAAAATTAACATGAAATGTGGCCATAACAACACACCACGACCTGCCTTAGGTCTTTCCGCAGACTTGGTAGGTAGTGTGTCCATAGCAGAAATAATAATAATAATAATAATAATAATAATAATAATAATAATTAAATGTAAACAATAATGATAATTGTAAAGAGCTTAGGTTGATCTTTGGTTGGGAAGGGCTTCAGTAGAAAAGTATCATGAAGCCATTTCTGACTGGTTAGTAGGAACCTGAAGGAAATAATAATAATAATAATAATAATAATAGTGTTATGGGACCTTACCCATAATAACATAATGGACTATCCCATACGTAATTAAATACTACGCCTCAAGAGTTCAGTCTGAAGTGAGGTCCGTCAAAAGTCTGTCAGTCAGTCAGAGCGAGCGAGTCAGTCAGTCGAGTCAGAGGCAGTTCGAAAAAGAGTCGCGTTCAGACAATTACTACTAAACCTGATTGTTCGTACTAACACTTTCTATTTCTCTGTATATATTCCTGTTTGTAATATATCTGTGTTATTCCATATCCGTGTCCGAGTTCTTCTTTATTGGTTCTACCTTGGACTATCACCGTGGTACAAGGAACCAGACCATAACAAATAGTAATAATAATAATAATAATAATAATAATAATAATAATAATAATAATAATAAACAAAATGATTGACGTAACTCTTTCAATATTTTTCAACGGTTAGGTGAAGAGCGCGAATTAAGAAAAGAAAAAAACAATGACAATGTTAAACAATATTTCCACAGAATGTCTGCCTTCCTCAGGTTACATATTTTTTAATTTTCAAGTATAAACCTATATAAAATTTTATAAAATATAAAGTTTATAAAATTTTAGATATAACTTGAAGAAGATGGACATAATGTCCAAGTATTGTTTAACATTGTCAAACACTGTGTTTTTTCTTGACTTTTTCTTTTCTTAAATCACGCTCTTCTTTTAACTGTTTGCTGTAGCATACCTCCGGACGATACTGGGTATGTCCCCATTCACATAAATACAGTAGTAAATACTGTATGTTGGTCTGCAATTGGAGATTCATTGTGGAATTCACTTGACTCACTCTGTACAAGTTCCATCTATCTATCTATCTATTGTAGCATACCTACGGATGATAATGGGTATGTCCCCATTCACATAAATACAGTAGTAAATACTGTATGTTGGTCTAGGGGTCTGCTAATACCAGTTTCGGATGCCCTGAAAACAGTACACATTATGCTTTTATCAAATTCAACGCGCAATACACGTAAAGAAGTGGCACCTTCAGGTAGTCAGTTATGTGTCATGCGTAACACACGCTTAGGCGATCATGTATCTTTCGGTTGCCAGTTCTTTCTACGGTAGACCAGTTGCTATCCAAGGCTATAGAACCCGATCTGTCCTGCTATTTACCCATAGCTGGGGGAAAAGAAGAGGATTAATATTAAAAGAACTGGAAGCGTATCCGTTCGACAGATTTGTTAGGAAGGATACTTCTTCTTCTTCTTCTTCTTCTTCTTCTTCTTCTCGTCATCCTTCTCATTCTACGTCTTCTTCTTATTCATCTTGTTTCGCCCTCAACCTGGAAGGACTCCTTGGGGTGCTGACGTGCAGAGCTCTTCACCATTTTTCTCTATCTGTCACAACCGTGACAGATAGAGGAAAATGGTGATAAACAGAGCTTGAAAATGGTGATAAACAGAGCTTGAAAATGGTGATAAACAGCTTGAAATCCGAGGCAGCGATAAATAAGCGCTAACATTCTTCCATTTATCCTATTTTCCGATTATGGTCTTTTTTTTTTTTCATTAATTATAAGGTTCTGATGACTTGTTATAGAACACAAACGTGGATATTTCCTTCAAAATTGAAAATCATGCAAGCAGATTTTTTCTTCATATCTATGAAATAAATTTCTCCTGTTTCCCGGACATACCGATATCGTCCAACAGAAATGTTTCTTTGCTTCATTGTTTGTTATTGATTTAAATCTCTTGCTCCAGATACCCGAAACGAGTACAGACCAGACTCTGATTTGCCGGCTGGGGTACTACCGAGAGACTTTCAGTCTGTGTTTACACATAATTCTTTATCTTGCACACCCGCCAACTTGTCTGTGTTGCGATCAAAGACCCAATATATTTTCTCATAAATCAGAAAAAAAGTTATTTTTTATGTTTTTTATATATATATATATATATATATATATATATATATATATATATAATCAATAAGTTATACATATATATATATATATTCGACTCTCCCGTCGAATTCGACGTATGAGGGTCAAGCAGATCAGTTCCCAGGAAACCGACAGCCCGACAACAGCACACGAGATTTGATTATAGTGGTGAAGGTTTCGTGCAGGACCATCCACACTTTTTGAAGGACCGAATAAAGAAACCTGGTGCAAACGACCCTCCGCAGGTTTTGAATTCAGAGTTGTCCTTCTCCTAGACCAGTTGCCATCCAAGGCTATAGAACCCAGTCTGTCCTGCTATTTACCCATAGCTGGAGGGAGAAGAAGAGGATTCACACCTTTCCCAAAGGTATTAGCACGTAAGTGAATGTAACTGGTTTCGAACTTGGCTCTCTGATTCCTCAATTCAAGCCACTATCCATTATTCCACCGTGCTTCCTTATATATATATATATATATATATATATATATATATATATATACACTAAGTGAGTCAGACAAACCTACCTAGGTTTCACCTAAACGGATCGTCAGGGAAATTTGGCTGACGATCCGTCTAGGTAGGTTTGTCTGGCTCACTAGGTGTATCTAGGTCTGCTCTACGGTTGTATTGAGCTCTTTTGTTAGTTAGTTGTTACTCGTATCGGGGTTTTTCTTTGGGCTTCAGACCTGCATCTGTGCGATTTTTTGTCGGCAGAAGTTCATGTTTGTAGCTCTTTCTTTTTTTAAAAACTTTTTCCCTCGAGATTGATTTGATTAGCAAATCAAAAATTCGAGGGTTTTTCAAAACGAGTCTAGTTATCTATATATATATATATATATATATATATATATATATATATATATATATATATACACCTAGTGAGTCAGACAAACCTACCTAGGTTTCACCTAAACGGATCGTCAGGGAAATTTGGCTGACGATCCGTCTAAATAGGTTTGTCTGGCTCACTAGGTGTATCTAGGTCTGCTCTACGGTTGTATTGAGCTCTTTTGTTAGTTAGTTGTTACTCGTATCGGGTTTTTTCTTTGGGCTTCAGACCTGCATCTGTGCGATTTTTTTGTCGGCAGAAGTTCATGTTTGTAGCTCTTTCTTTTTTTAAAAACTTTTTCCCTCGAGATTGATTTGATTAGCAAATCAAAAAATTCGAGGGTTTTTCAAAACGAGCCTAGTTATCTATATTTATATATATATATATATATATATATATATATATATATATATATATATATATTTTCAATTATTACTTCAAACGTTATTATAGTGTATTTTTCAGTCACTTACCCTGCCACGAAATGTTGCTTCCATATGCCTTTTCTATAAATAGTTTTATAGAAATTGTTCATGGTACCTAAACTTTAAAAATTTAAGCGAAGTAATAGATAGCAACAATGTCTCACAAATTTACAGTTGAAATGGCTTGATACAACCATAAGTTCTATGCTAACAATTTCCTCTATCACACTTCTTGCTTGTGGAACTCTCTTCCAGCTTCTTGCTTTCCAACCAACTTTGATCCTCAAAAATGTAAATGCAATGTCAATCGTTATCTGTGTCTTTTTGATTCCTATTTTTTTTTTGTTGTTCTCACTTCTTAATAATCGTGTGTTTTTTTTTCTTATATTCTTTCAAACCCAGTAACCTTCTGCATCTTAGTGGCTTTGTTGCCTCGTTGGGAGTGAAATGTCTAATTTCAGCAATTTTTATACCATCTATAATACCATTTACAAATCATATATTAGTATAACAGAAAAGAAACCATTGAAAACGGTTAATAGCTTAGCTGAAGGGAAAATCTTTTGGACAATTTTACATCCCAAAAAGAAAATATAAGAAAGACATAAAAAAAAAAAAAGAAGAAATGTACCTTTTCAGTTTTCTTCGACGAAACATATATTAAAGAGAGATTCATGTCCAAATAAACACACACACACACAGACACACACACAGACACACACACACACACATATACATATATATATATATATATATATATATCATAATTAATCCATTACATATTATATGTTGTCATTGTTTACGTTAGGTTACGTTTAGGAGCGAAAAAGAATTATCGAGAAATGTCGTCAAATCTGTGTGTTTATAAGCAGTAATTTGAACTTTGCCAAACCAGATGTCCTCTGTGGCTGAATCAGTTAATAACGCGTCAGGGTAAATGATAGTTTCCGTATGGGATACAGGTTCGATTCCTCTCAAGGGACGAACATTTTCAGCGAAATTTCTCGAATATTTAGGCCAGTAAATGTAATTAATACTGTTTAATTACAAACAGAGCATTTACTCAAATAAGTTGTGATCATATAAAATGACGAATAAACAGAAAAAATATATATATTCAATGCTCGTTTTTCCTCTCTTTTGAAGTTTCTTAAACTTAATGGATGGACAGACAGTCCAATGTTCTTTGAATTTCATCTATAGTCAGCTATTTAATTATCTCTGAAAAAATCTATAATGTCTTTTCTACCGAAGAAATGGAGTAAATATTAAAATATCTCATTTGTTTTTCTTCTTATCGATCCCACATTAGTAAACTATAAAAAACATCCAGCCATTCGTCGTCAAAATAGGACAGTTAACCAAAAATGAATAAATAAATAAATATTAATTAAAAAAATTGATTAATTTTCACGGAGAAAGCTTTGTTTAAATTACTTTAAGAATTCTTATCAAAATTGATTTCTTTTCACCAACATCACAGATGAAGTCGAGACTTGAGACAAAAGAGGCGTAGTTCTACAGATCGATGTTTGCAGAATTGCTCTTATTTCTTTGGTAAGAAGGAACTTCCGCTCAGACAACTTCTCAGGAATCGCTACTTTGTGGAAAAGGACTCCTTTGATACCTACAAACTTAACCTCTTTAAATCTTTATCTATCCTACATATCCTCATAATATACACTTATTCCTCCTCTTATCTCAACCTCATTCAGCAACCCTCTAATTTGCGAACTTATTTCAATGAGAATCTAACAAGAAAATGGATCGGGCGTACCAGTGATAATGACAATGTGCTGTTGAAATGGCCACCACGTTCACTTGACTTGACACCTTTTTTTTCAATGGGGCTATATGAAAGGACAGGTCTATATCCCCCACCTCTTCCGACAAGTCTCTTAAAGCGGAGAATCACTGAGTCGTTGGAGTATGTTACGCAAGACATGGCTACAGCGTGTTTTGGCAGGAGCTTAACTGTCGTGTCACGGGTGGTGCGTATATTCAACATTTGTGAAGCTTTGTTATAAAATCTACACCCCGTTGAATATCTTGTTCGAATTTTGATAAATGAATCTTTTGTTCATCATGAAGCCTATTTAATTTTATTTGCCTGGATCATGTAGTTACTCAGATATTCACATTTTAAATGATGCCAATTTTAGGGGGACACCCTGTACATTAAAGATCTATAAAAGATATTTGCACGACGGGAGGAAAATGTTACATAATGTGGTTTCGTATATTGTTTTTCTTAAAATACAGATGTTTCACTCTAAAAATGTTATTGAACTGTTATTTTGCACTTGTAGTTCTATAGAGATCCACGTAGAAAAGGAAGATATGGTTTCTAAAAGTGTTTCTGTTTAATAATCAGAACATGGTTCTTTTTTAAGTCTTGTTTTCTAAGTGGCATCCACTTTGACCGAAGGGGAACGGAGAAGTAAAGGAGTGGCTGGGAGGTTTTTGGAGATCAACTGACAACAAAACCAGAAATAGAGTGTATCCAGGCGCTAGTCTATATTAACTCTCATGCTCGAAGAAAGTTCTGGTGAGAGGGTGACTTGTCCGTAGCGTTGTTCCTATGCCGTTCATTTGTATTGACACCCACACCCACAATTATACGACTAGCTATTGATTCCTAAACACTCGACATGATGTAATATTTAGAAGCTTGTCTCGATAGATTAATTACACCTGAATAGTGAATTCGATTCTCACAGAGTTCTCCCTGCTCTCGGCCTCGTGCCACATCTAAGCTATGTTTAGTCTAAATCGCGCAGCCACTCTTATCCGAACAGTTAGCTAATCCCTGTTGCAGACGCCTGTCAGGCACATCTGTGTCTGTTTAACACCCACAGAGCCCACCTGTGGTTTATACTGCGGACCTCAGTTACAGTTTCTAGGAGAGTGAGTGTTATCTAGCGTAATCAACAGTCTGAACAAGGCCAGCACGCTCAGACCATCGGTCACGATGACTTGTGACTTCGTGCTAGCACAACGATCAACGACTCCCAAAGGGTTTCGTTTACCCAATTTCACTCACAAGGCTTGGGTCAACCCGTTGTATGGTTTTCAAGCATTTTCCAGACCGATGACATCAAGAAGTCACCTTTCTGACAAATCGACCATGGCGAGATTCGAACCCGATTTTCATGGTCAGAAAGTGAGTTTTCTATTCACTCAGCCACATAAATCATTATTAATTCCTAAACATCTTATATGAATCCTATTTTTAATTTGGAATACGCCAAAGAAAACAGTTCATAATCATAGTAAGCATTCTGTTGACGCTGAAGCTGATAATTAAAAAGGGTTTATTTCCGAAGAAAAATCTTATCTCATACAGTAAATACTGGGGTCAGAACTGCGTGGGTGCCTGTAAGATGGTTCACGCGCGTGTAGGGGGAAAGAGAGAGAGAAGGAAGGGAAAAAAATAAAATTAATTAAATATATGTCTTTCTTAATCTGTGAATAAAATACCGTGGAGAAATAAAATGGAGAGACGATATATAAAGAGGGAATGGCGGTGTTGGGACAAAGGGTGGCTAGGCAGGGAGACCAGAAAAGGATCGAACTGTTGGATGTGGTTTTTGGTTAAATCCCTTGTGCCTATTTGCGTCCAGCTTATCCGCCAATCGATGAAGGATGAAAACAAAGAGGAAGAATAAAATAAAAGAAAGAAAATGAATCCGTTGGGGTTGGGGGGGGATTGAAATAAAGATAGAAAGGGATGGAGGGAGAGGGGTGAATTAAAGATAAGCGAAAATAAGTTTAAAAGTGTGAATATTGCATTGGCTCTGTAAACATGAACTGAAAGTAGGTATTTAATTTTGTTACATTTTCCCTAGTGGTCTTGAAAATGGATCGTATTGAAGCGGGAGTGAAACGCTGAACTGAACGTAGTTAGGTGTGGGGCTTAATTGAGCTAGATTCGCCAGTTCGATATATCGGTAACTGGAAAGGTGTCAAGATTGACTATGGGGGTAACAGGTTTTGTGATATTTTTAAATACTTGTTATTCAGCAATCATGGCATATATTTTGATACATTTTATCTAGCAATTTGACAGTGTGCAAGGAAAAGTGACCACATGCCTTTCTCAGAAGAATTTTAGCATCGTCTGCCTGAACTGAGATTCGAACTCAGTTCATCAATTTTAATTTCAGTATGGTTAACAGTTACAAACTCCCACATCGCCCCAATATATTAGTAACGTCTATTAAAATATACACACATATACACAATGACATTGGATTGCTAATTCCCTTAAATTAAAAGGTGGGGCGTGCGGAGAGGATTGTTCACAAGAAAAATTAAATAAAAAGCTTAATTACAGTACCTTGTCAGTCGAAACATAAATAAAAGAGGTATTGTTGCCCAAATACACAATATATATATATATATATATATATATATATATATATATATATATATATATATATATATATATATATATATATATATATATATGTGTGTATGTGTGTGTGTGTGTGTGTGTGTGTGTGAAAAGTGTATATAAATATAAATAAATATATATATGTATAATTATTTATATATTATATGGTACTTATTAGAAAGCGCTCAATATCAGAGATAGAGCTAACATATTTGGTTGGATTGATGTGAGCTTGTGACGTTGGGTTTCACGCTTTAGCGATCGTCAGACGATCACGATCGCTAAAAGCGTGAAACCCAGGGTCACAAACTCACATCTATCCAACCAAATATATATATATATATATATGCTTTTCAACATCATCACTTGATAAGACACAGAGTGTGTTGAAACAAAATGGCTATTTTTGTAGTGATTTTATAACATACTTATGTTATAATTTTTTTTAAAAATAATTATATATATATATATATATATATATATATATATATATATATATATATATATATATATATATATATATAATGTGGCCTGATTGCGTCTAGCATAAAACAGTTTGTCGCCTCTGAGTGTTGACCTCAATGTACACTTTTACATTTACATACGCTCTATCACTGATATTGAGCAATTTATCCCATAAATATAGCAAACCTTAAAACTATATTCCTTCATATATATATATATATATGTGTGTGTGTGTGTGTGTGTGTGTGTGTATGGATGTATTCCTTTAAATGTAGTTGTCGTTCGCACTATATAGCCAGAACGACTCAAAGCCTGGATGTCTAAATAAAGCAACACTTTCCAACGAAAATCCGCAATCTCAAGTACTCTCCTTCAGAAATTCTGACCAATACGTATGTGTCTTCCATCGCAAAACACCTAATAAATAGCCATAATTGCGCTACTCGTTTCAGTGAGGACTCATTTATCTTTCTTAGCAAGTACAAATTGAATTACCACTTGAAAGTATTGGAGGCTATTTATATTTTATCTTTGAAGGCCTATCTGTGTAAACAAGAATTTCGTACTAGGCCTTCAACTAAATTTCCATCTAAGCAATATTTTTTCCCTCCCAATACATATTGTCCATTATTTAGGTTATAATTCTATTATAATTTATTAACCTCGATTTAGCTCTGTTGAGTGAGGTTCGAAACCGGTTAGCTAGCTCCGTTTTTCAGTTTTACTTTTTATCTATTATCATCATGAGTGGTAATAAAATAAATTTTGTCTTTTCATGGTGGTCATAAATTTTTTCCGCAAATCATATATTTAAATACACACGCACGCACGCACACACACACACACACACACACACACACACATATATATATATATATATATATATATATATATATATATATATATACACACACACATATTTTAACTCAATTTAATTTAAATAATTATATTGAAATTTTCGGCTCTTGTTTTTTTGGAACATGGGACTTCTTATGTCGCGATTTGGAATCATATTTTAAAATAAATAATTATATTTATGCTCTACTTTTGTATCGAGCACTATTTTTTTTAAAAATAATAGCTAAAATACTAAGTGACTTTGGATTATTTACCTAACCAGTTCCTTCCTATTTTCTATATATTTTCACATATATATATATATATATATATATATATATATATATATATATATATATATATATGCGTATGTCTGAACAGCAATTAGTTATGTTTCGGATGATACTGTTTCCTCTGGCCAATTCCAGTGTTATGTTTGCATCGCTAGGCAGCTGATGGCCTGCACATTACCCGTCCTTTAACAAGCCAAAAACAAATTTTATCGAATCGAGATTAGCCAGACCCATCGAAGTAGCGAGGAGGCCAACCGACCAAAGCAAAACCCATTATAAAGATTAGATGCGAATTGATAAACATGTCACTGAGGTGAATGCACAAACCAACCGAGGATTTTCTTGCGGGGTGGGGGGACTTATCTGACAATTTAATGGCGACAGTTTCGTGTTCTGCAGCAGAAATTGTGTATAAGGTAAGAAGTGGGGAAAGAAAAGGCCAAGACCCGTAGTTTCTCCAATAGATGATGGCCACGTGGTTTTGTAAGCGCTTCCTTTGAATAAATTGTCCTCAAAGATTGCTTCGCGATATTGGAATCGATATAATCGTATAGGGCTGGGCTCTTGCTTCATTTTTATTTCTCGGCTGTGTTTCTGGTTGTTATTGGCGCAAATTGCTTATTGCAAATTTAGTGCGAATTGCTGGTCAGAATATTCGTATATGTGTGTCTAATGCTGCCTTCAGCGGCATTTAAGCTCGTTTTCGAGTCAGCTTATATTTATAAAACTCTTATTATAAACCCAGCTGCTACTTATAGAATGGATATTTTAATTATTTGCAGATGCTAATTTTCACTGGATGTGCAGGTAGTGTAAAAGATATCGGCGCTGAATGTAAAATCGGCGAGTAAAGTTCAAATTCGGGGCTTGTTCACTTTCGCGCTCCATAAGAAAGGCATGACTCGAACTCTTCTCCCACCAAGCTATGGGCAAAATAAAAGGGTATACTGCCTTAGATAGCAATCAATGTAAGAGAAAGAAAGCCTCGAATTTCAAAGCATGGAGAAGGCAACGGGAAAACGGTTTTCCAATAATTCATGCAGAGGAATTTGTGGAGAGCCATGATCGTTTACGTCTTGAAGGGAGAAAGAACGCTCTTAATTCACAACTGTGGAGAAGGCTACAGGAAACCACTCCACTATTTCCCTAAGAGTGTATGACAATTCACAGATATTAAAGGAAAAGAGATTGTGGAGAGCCATGATTGTCGAAGTCTTGAAGTCATCACGAAACCACTCCATTGTCTCTCCCAATAAGTGATGACAATTTGCAGATAATAAAGAAAAAAAATCTGTCGTGAGCCATAATTGCCGACGTCTTGAATTAACAATTTTTTGTTTTTGTTTTATTTATTCATTTATTTATTTATTTTATTTGCATGATTAAGATTCTATTCCACTTATTTTTTTATTTTTTTTATCAAATCATTTCACCCTAAGCAAGGTGATAAAGCCACTAATACGCACGGAGTTGCTGAGAGTGAAAGAAAATGAGCAACATTAAAAGGAAAAGCGACGATAAAAGACCAGGATTCAGAGAGACATATGGCGATTGACATTGCATTTAAATTTTTAAAGATCGTAGTTGACAGGAAAGCAAAAAGCAGAAAGAGTTCCACATGCGATGAAGTGTGAGAGAAGAAAACCATAACATAGAATTTATGCTTAGATTTAACAATTTCAAACAGTAAAATGATGAGACCTAACCGGCGATCTAGTACTGCACTTAAATTCATTAAGTTGAGGTACCAAAGAGAAAGGCTAACTAGAACAATTACCATAAAAGTATTTATAGAAAAAGGCACAGGGAAGCTACGTTAGAGTGGTGGAAAATTGACCGAAATCGAGGTGCCAGGTCAGGATCAATAATATTGCAGACCTTTCTTTGAATTCTGTCAAGATTCTCTAGATACATAGCAAAAGCACCAGACTAGATGTGGCAGAAATATTCAACGCACGGACGAATGGAAGACTTATAAAAGCGCAAGATAGATTCTAGCGAGAAAAATTATTTAACAAGATGCAGTGCACCAATTTTCCCAGCACCTGTCCTAACAATTGATTCAATATAATCTTTCCACTTCATATCAGTGGAAAATATCACCCCGAGAAAGCGGAATAGCCTACTCTCCTGAATGTTATTCCCAGCTATGCTGATAAAAGGCAAAAAATCTTCTCTTATGTGATTAAATGAGAACAATTTCATTTTAGAGGCGTTAAAATTAACAAGCCATTTCTTACTACAGTTAATAACGTCATTGAAGGCCATTTTCCAGATTAGCAGTTAATTTGATGTAATCGAACTTATCAGGTTTATAATTAAGACAGGAGTAAATAGTCTTATCATCAGAATAGATGCCGGGTCGAAAAATGATGACACTGGGAATCTTCTTTGGTGAATATTAAGAGGTTCAATGTTACAAACCCGTTGATGCTGGCTGATAAAAAGAACGTAAAAAGTCTGGGCCGATGTGGGGTGGGGAGCGCTTAAACCTGATTAGTGGCCCAAGGCAGTGCTTTGTGACCCTCGTTATCTTATCAATATTAGTTTTTCTGTCTCCATTTATATACATTACAAATTAAACTAAGCACAACAGACTATTAAAGGATGAACAATTTTCGTGGATTTTGACGTAATTCTGGTTTTGTTTTTTTTGTTTTTTTTTCATCCAAATCTGTGAATTTGTTTTGCTCATACTAAGTCTCAAATAAAAACACTATATAAAATTCATTATTTTTTTATCCATAATGCTTAATGTGTTAAAATTATTCAACTTTTGAATAAGACAGATCTCAAGTTGATGCTAAAAATTACCGCAAAACATTGATTTATTAAAGACTAACAGTAGAGCCCGGCGTTGTCCGGGGATGTAACAGTAAGAGATAGATCAAGTATCGACCATCATAAAGACTGAAAAATAAAATTGACAAAGATTATTGTTTAAGGTTGACGGACACGCATGTTTTAATTAGTTTTTTTTTTTTTTACGAATTGGTAAAACCCAAACTCAAACAAAAACATTGTTTTCAATAGTTATGAGTCTACCGATTGAATAGAATTTTATTAGAAACAATTGTCTTGTAAATGGAATTTTTAAGGCATTCTGAATGTAAAAAAAAAAGAAAAAAGGGTGCAAGACAATAAGAAACACTACCTGCCAAAAACAAAGTGAAGTTTTGTTGAAATCAGTTGAAAAATGAAGGAAATCCGATCCCATATATAAACAAACAAACACACACACACACACACACAAACAACCTGGGTTTTATAATAAGTATAACTCGATATGAGTTGTCCCCCTTTCATTCTCGCGACAGCGATGCCCCTTAATCGTGTTTTCAAATTGATTTCGTGCAAAAACAATTGTGTTTTTCCAATTTTTGGCGCTGTCAGAACCACCGCAAGGTAGTTTTACGTAGTCCTGTGAAGTTTTGTTGAAATCGGTTGAAAAATGTAGGAATTCCGATCTAACATATAAAATTACAGACACACACACAACCTGGGTTTTATCATAAGTATGATGACATGTATCTAATTTGTATTTAGATACATTGTATTTATTTACAATTTTTCTAATTGATTTTTTCACCTGTACTGCATATGGTTCATTATTGTACATAATTAGGTTGCAATAAAATGTCTATTTTTTATGAATCCTACCTTATGAAGCCACATTGACCATCGCTAACCTGGCGCCGCACCGTCCACCAGGCCGTCTCCACCTTTGGGGACTCTCGCAGGGCCAACCCGAAGGAGAAACACCGCGGGAAAAAGGACTGGGAGGCCTCAACAGCTATACTAGACCTGACCTTTAATTACAGTCACGGCGGCCGGACTTGCCTGTCCCGCATCGGCCTAGTCGATCATCAGCGTGCCTGCAGTCGACGTGGACAGCCCACTTCGTTTGCGAAGCCAGGTCAAGAAGACCTTATAAAGATTGAGATGTAGTAGAGTGGGGTCCCGTATCGTATATTCGGGGTGTGAATCATAGATTGGCTGGGAGCACGAGACGCTTGCACCGGTCCTGCGTGAAGTTTTGTTTCGATTTGGGGAAAACTGATGCTAAAATAGTTGCAATGTTTCAAGTAGCATTTAAGGATTCCAACGTGATCAAATGTCGCACAATGATTGACAAGAATCTGGCCGACCTTCAGCAAACCAAAGCCAAATCAATGAGGGCTTACGGTCATATAACGTTGAAACACTTCTTGCAAGATCACAGAAGTTAAGCAACGTCGAACTCGGTCAATACCTAGAAGGTTGACCGCTTGAGAATGCCAAGTACAGTAAACTTGGATGTACAGGTGGTGCAATGAATAACGGAAATCGAAATTCCAATTCCAGTCGGGTTCATTATATTCGCTTACGCGCAAATATTCTTGGGAAAGGTATGAATCCACCTCTTCTTCCCTTAGCTATAGGTTAATTAGTAGAATTTGTATCAGCAAAATAATTATTATCTCCCAAAAATCTTTACAATCTAAAAATATTTTCTGGCTTTAAATAACCTGCAAAGGGTTGATAAACC
>CAHIKZ030000247.1:25000-112500 GCA_903632075.3 Acanthosepion pharaonis | reverse complement strand
AACTGGAGCATTAGAAGCCGGATCAAGCAACGATAAACACATATAATAAGTAGGAGGATTTGATAAACATATAAATAAATTCATTGAGTCTGATATAAACCTCAACAGGAAAATAGAGGAAGCACTGCTGATGAGTCCCAATTATAGGACGAAACGGCTGTCCAGTGCTTCCTCTATTTTCCTGTTGAGGTTTATATCAGACTCAATGAATTTATTTATATATATATATATATATATATATATATATATATATATATATATATATATTACACTCTCTCTCACTCTTTCTCTCTATCCATTTTCTCTCGCCCTCTTTCACTTTTTTTTGTCTTTCTCTTTGCTTCTTTCTTTATCTCTTTTTCCCCATTCTCTCCTGCACTTTTTCTCAGCCCCACTCAGCTTCCCTCTGTCTCTCCTGCAACCATTTTGTTCAATGTAAAGGATACATTGGCATATATATATATATATATATATATATATATATATATATATATATATATATATGCCTATCTTTCTCTCTCTCTCTCTCTCTCTCTCTTTCACTCACACCCTTTTTCATTTTCTTTCCGATCTCTCGCTTTGTCCTTATCATTTTTTTCCCATTCTAAGCCTTTCTGTCTCCCAAAATTTTCTTTTTTTTCCATTTATTTTTTTCTCTTTGCTATTTTTCTGTTTACATTTTCTTTCTCAACTTTTTTAACCCGTTCTTTTGTATCCCCCCCTCTCTCTCTCTCTCTCTCTCTCTCTCTCTCTCTCTCTCTCTCTCTCTCTCTCTCTTTTCTTTGATATTGGACAC
The DNA here is from genome assembly GCA_903632075.3 of Acanthosepion pharaonis. Lineage (NCBI taxonomy): Eukaryota > Metazoa > Mollusca > Cephalopoda > Sepiida > Sepiidae > Acanthosepion > Acanthosepion pharaonis. The sequence goes on along the minus strand of CAHIKZ030000247.1, from coordinate 111,704 downwards.
TACTGCCTACAATACACGCAGCATTGAATATGCCCATCTCAGAGTCATTTTATGCACATAAAATCCCTTTTTTAAATGAGAGACATTTTTCTATCTTCCCCCACTGCTAACGGCGACACTTACCAATGTCCTCCATGTTGTTTTTCTTTAAATATGTTCCCTTTAAACTCTCCGCTGATCAGGCAATTCTTTTACAAAATTCTGATTATCCACCATTTTTATGCTATTATGAGAATAAAAATCACAGCGTTTCGTTTGAAACAATCTCCCAGAACACATACGAATGCAATATACGACGAACTACAGCTTGTAATGCAACCAGAGGCCAAAGGTTTTTTTTGTTGTTGTTCATCAGACGACACGCAAAACCAGGCAACATGCTAATACAATATGTCCCAGGCAACCGCTGTGCTAAGGAAAGCGCTCGTGTGTGGAGAATAGAGTTGAATATAAATCTGATACAAGTTGGTAATTAATCGAATTCTGTCAACGTGCTAAGCCCATTTTGCAGACATGGTCCTTCTTTTTATTCACTTTTTGTCTGCGCTGGTCGGACGTCCATATTACTTAGGAGCTGGCGAAAAGACAGAGATGGACGGGGAAAGCAAAGTCGGAAATGCTAGCTTTAGGGATTTGAAAGTGATATTAACTCCATTGATTGAATAGCTTGCATCGCAAGTTGTCCGTGGTGGGTTCGGCGCTGGGCTTATTGGGAGGAGAGTGATGATAATTAAACATGAGAATATGAGCTACGGGCAAAATGGGAGGGGGACGAAGCGGTAAATATCTGCGTATGCTTTTGTCCATATTTATTTATTTTTGTCTTTAAGTACATATGTGAATATTCAATATGTGACGAGTGTGCGTCCGGTTTTGTGTTTCCCGATTAGAAAGTGTGTGTGTGTGTGTGTGTGTGTGTGTGTGTGTGTGTGTGTGTGTGTGTGTGTGTGTGTGTGTGTGTGTGTGTGTGTGTGCACAAAAATTTCCAAGTGTTCTGGGAATTTTTAAAAAGATTTAGCAATCTGTTCTTCACTCAAATTATTCAGCGTTTCCCGTGTCTCACCAGATATTTTACACATCCCTAAATAACTCCACCAAGAAATAAGAACCTTTTTACCGTCCATCGGCATGGATGATGCTAACCTATAAGTGAATAACTCATTGCGATTCCTCGGGCTAAAGTTCTCTGCAGTTATGAAGTAGGAAGATTATATGGAATCTACTGCTAAGTCTACAGCTAAGAAAGTCAGTTCACTATGTTGTGCTAGGCAGTTATTCTCACCAGAATCTATCTTACATACAATGGTGGTGGGAAAACAAATATTCGTACATATACAAATCTTTAATTTAATGAATAAACATACTTTTCATATAATTAACTGTATACAGATGCATAATAACTAAATATGCATAGAAAACAGAAAAAATGATTTAATAAAAATAAATACCATTTATCCATTTTAATGTGTGAAAAAATTATTCATACAATGCAAATTTCAAATTTTAAAACTTTTAATTTGGTTTAATACTCTATATTATTCAAGTAAAATATTCTAGAATGTTCCAATAATGTTATCAGTAGTTATTTTTAGCCTAAAAAAATAAAAACAACATTCTGTAATTGATATTTGTGCAAGAAGGTTATCATCATGACAAGAGTTAAAGAATTGATAAATTCGCAGAAAGAACAGATTGTTAAACACTGGAAAGAAGGTAAAAGTTACAGGCAACCTGAATATTCCATTTACTACCATTAGTTAATTTATTGCAAGATATAAAAATCTCAAAACTGTTGAAAACCAAAGAAGAACGGGTGTTCCACGGAAGATTTCTGCAAGATCTTTGAGGAAATTCATGAGTCAAATTGAACAAAATCCAATGGTTACTCACCTAAAGTTGCAGGATAATTTGATTTATTCAGGAATCTGTGTAACTAAACAGACAATAAGCAATGGAATTCATAGGAATAATCTAAAGTCAAGCCCCCCGGAAAACTCTACCGTTATTTAAAAGACACAGAGATGCCAGGTTGAAATTCGTTCGTGAACATACGTATAAGGAAAAATTGTATTGGGAAAGAGTATTATGGACAGACATAACCAAAATTGAGTTCTTTGAACGTAATTCTAGGAATTATGTATGGAAGAAAGACGGCGATGCCTTCAAACAAAAGAACATAGTTCCAACAGTGAAATTTGGTGGCGGCAGCATAATGGTTTGGGGATGTTTTTCTGCAAAAGGTACTGACAACATATCAGTAACAGATGGTAGAATGCCGCAGCATATCAAAATATTTTGAAATAAATTTAATGATTTCGGTTGAAAATCTTGAACTTTCTCCTGATTGAATCTTCCAACAAGATAATGATCCTAAGAACACTGCAAAATATACGAAGAAATGCCTTGCTGAAAATCATCCTGAAATGGCCAAGTTAGTCCCCAGGTTTAAACCCAATCCAGAATATGTGGCGTTATTTGAAAATTCAAATCCAATCGAGAGCTCCAACAAACATCCTGGATCTGAAGACCATATGCGAAGAATAATGGAACAAAATACCAACTAAAATTTGAAAATCAATTGAGAACTACAAAAAAAGGTTGATTGCTGTAGAAGTGAATAATGGCTATTCTACAAAGTATTAAATGAAGATTATATATTCTTTTTTGTATTGTACGAATACTTTTTCACACAATAAAAATGATAAATGAGATTTTTTTCTATTAAATCAATTTTTTTCTGTTTTCTATGCATATTTAGTAATTAGGCATCTGTGTAAAGTTAATTATATGAAAAGGATGTTTATTCGTCTGTTGGAAATACAATAAATTAAAAATGTGTATGAGTATGAATATCTGTTTCCCCTATATTGTATTTATAAGTCTACCATTCGTCCTTGCTTTGAATATTGCTTTCACATCTGGCCTGTTGCTCCTGCTATATGTTTAACGATTCTTGATAAAATTCAAAAAGGAATCTGCAATTTTATTAGCCCTGACCTGGCATCTCGGCTTCCATCACTATCCCATCACCGTAACGTAACTTCCCTGTGCCTTTTCTATAAATATGGACTTTCCGCCATGGTACCTAAACTTTATGAATTTAAGTGTAGTACTAGATTGGCCGTATGGTCTCTTCAATTTACAGTTGAAATAGCTAGATGTAACCGTAAGTTCTATGCTAACAATTTCTTCTACCGCACTTCTCGCTTGTGGAACGCCTTTCGGGCTCCATGCTTCCCAGCCAACTTCGATCTTTAAAAATTTAAATGCATTGTCAGTTGCTATCTTCTGTCTTCTTAATTCTTGTTCTTTTATTGTCATCTCTCCTTATTAGTAGTTTTTCTCATATTTTCTAATATGTCCTAAGGGCTTTATTATCTTGCTTGGGGTGAAATGATTTTTTTAAAAAAAAGCAAAAACCTTCATTTCGTTTAAGTTTTTTTCAAATAAAGAGAGTATCTAAAAAATTATGGTACATTTGTACATATATAATTTTCTTTAAAAACTAAACTACTGGCAAGGTACTGCGGTTAAGTTTTTATTTATTTTTCTTGTGTTCTCATAATTTTCTTCTTTTCTGTACATAAATTATGTAGAAATTGGCCGAATGTTCTGTATGTCCGATAGGTTTCGGCTACACTTTTAGCCATCATCAAGGATGATTTTATTTTTTCTTTTAACTGAATGTATCGGTTGTTTTATTTATGTATCTAGAGTTACTACAATGTTTTATTTTCCAAACACGGTCAGTAGTACCTTGTCAGTCGTTTTTAATGAAACTTGTATAAAAGAGAGATTGCTGCCGAAATACACAATTATATATATATATATATATAATAAATGTATATATATATATATAATAAATGTGTAAATATATATATATATATATATATATATATATATAATAAATGCAAATGTCACTGTGTCACACTTTTTCAACTTAAGCGGACACAACTCTCTAACTTTCAATAGCTCATTTCAAATAAAATATATATATAAATATATATATATATATATATATAAAGATATTTTTGTAGGTACAAAATTTAATGATCGAAATAAAAGTGTAAAATTTAATATTACAAGACATTAAAACAATATTAAATAATAAAAAAAAAACTCAACAACAAGGGGGGGAAGCAACCGGTTTCGCTCCCGCTCATCAGGCTTCCACGGGAGATTCAAAATTAAAACAGAGAAAGGTACAATCAGAATAGGTGGAAAAAAAAAAATACATATATGTACATATATATATACCTGCATATATGCTAGAAGGAACTAGAGGCAGATGACATGAGTCCCAGCAAACACTCACGTTGTTTGTACAAAGAAGGCTTGCAGGACCTGATGTAATATATATATATATATATATATATATATATATATATATATATATATATATATATATATATATATATACACACAAATATAGGCAACTATACTCGTTTCGAAAAACCCTTGAATTTTTGATTTGCCAATAATCAAATCAATCTCGAGGGAAAAAAAGGTTTTAAAAAAAAGAAAGAGCTAGAAACATGAAAGTCTGTCGAAAAAAATCGCACAGATACAGGTTTGAAGCCCAAAGAAAAAAAAACCGATACGAGTAAACACCTATATACCTATATTTGTATTTATAAAGCTCTAGGTTACTCTATCGAGCACTGTTTTAAATCAACTAATATGGAACGTGTAGACATGGGTTATTCACTCAAAAACATACCTATACCTGACCGCCATTCATACGAGTTATGCTTGCTAAGAAAAATAGAAAAGTTTTATAGTAAATATGAGGTGGAGAGCATATTTTCGTCTAAATAATAAACCTAATAGCAAAACCAACGAGAGCTATGGATATAAAACCAATGCCCTCCCCCCCCCGTGTGTTAAGGAACTCAATAGATTCGAATCGGAACTAATCGACATCATTAAAAAATTAAAATATAGGAAAATAAGAAATAATAATGTGCAACAGCAAATTACTAAGAACATAAAAGAAATAAAGGAAGATAAGAACATCTACATAAAAGCCGATAAATCTAAATTCTTATATAAAATGAGCCCCAATAAATACAAAAAAATATTACATAAAGAAGTAATAAAACATTATAAAAATAGCCCCAGATGACATAGAGACTAAAATTAACAAAGAGAGGTGAAACCTGGGTAGGTTTGTCTGGCTCACTAGGTTTATCTATCTATCTATCTATCTATCTATCTATCTATCTATCTATCTAATCTATCTATCTATCTATTAGTTTGGTGTAAAAATAATGACGTAAGAATGTCGTTTTTTGACGTGGAAAAGTACGTCAAAAAACGACATTATTACGTCATTATTTTTGCACCAACCTAATATATATATATATATATATATATATATAACTGAATAACAAAGTGAAAAAAAACTGTGATGCGTTTCGTCATCTAAAAGGACATCATCAGACTAAAGTAATGTTCTTATTGATGGAATTATATATATATATATATATATATATATATATATATATATAGAAAGAGAGAGAGAGAGAGAAGGAGAGGGATAAATGTAAATGTCGATTATAATTGTGCACAGAGAGGAAACGTTAAAGATGTAAAAACATCTAGACCCCGTCATTCGATCTTTTTTGCTTTTTAAACGTTTTTATTTTTATTTTTTTCTCGCTGTTATTTTTAATTATCCCAGGTAGAGCCGTAGAGACACCACATGTACTGCGACCACAATAACGGCTTTGTTCCCTGACGGATCCCAACCTTCTCAAGCCTGGTTGAGAATTCGGACTTTTTCCTTCTCTTTCGGTTGTTAGCCAAGGTTATAGGACCCATTCTATTCAACTGATAGGAGAAGTGTTGGTTTCATGTCTTCCCCAAGGGTATTTGAATGTAAATAATGAGTTCGACTAGATTTCGTACGCGGCCTTTCGATTCCTCAAACCGAACCGCTACCCAAAGATAATAGTCCTAATGTAAATAATGATAACTCCTCATCCCAGAATTTCTGACAGAAGGCGTTCAGATGGCAATAACAACAAAGATGAGGATAATAGTCCGAATGTAAATAATAATAACTCCTCATTCTCGACATTCCGACAGAAGGTGATCAGGTGATAATAACAACAAAGATGAGGATAATAGTCCCAATGCAAATAATGATAACTCCTTATCCCAGATATTCCGACAGAAGGCGATCAGGTGGCAATAACAACAAAGATAAGAATATTAGTCTGAATGTAAATAAAGCAAATACTAATAACTCTTCATCCCAGAAATTCAGACATAAATAAACTAAAATTAAATAAAATATATATATGTGTCGGAGGGGGGGGGAATAACAACTGTCCATATGTTCATTCAGACAGGTTTTATTGGAGATAACAAGCAAGTTATATATCTTATATATTTTATATAGTATTTATTTTAAATATTATATATATATATATTAAGAAATGGACAAGGTCCGACAATTTATTTATTAAAGACATATTTTTATGTTTAACGTTGTTATTTTATAGATACAAGTATTTAAGCAAATACTCTGTTTATGATAAACAGTATTAAATAACATTTACCGGCCTGAATGTCCGAGAAATTTTCATAGAAAATTTTCGTTCTTTGACGTTCTGCATCCTATACGGAACCGTCATATACGCTGACGTGCCTTTACCGCTTGAGCTACAAAGAACCAATCGGTAGACAAGGTCGAATTTACTGCTTATAAACTCCTACTTTCCATGAATCTCGTACATTCATAACTGCTCTGGCGTATCGAATGTAAACAAATGACGTCATATATTAAGAAATGGACAAGTTCCGACAATTTATTTATTAAAGACATATTTTTATGTTTAACGTTGTTATTTTATAGATACAAGTATTTAAGCAAATGCTCTGTTTATGATAAACAGTATTAAATAACATTTACCGGCCTGAATGTCCGAGAAATTTTCATAGAAAATTTTCGTTCTTTGACAGGATTCGAACCTGCATCCTATACGGAACCGTCATATACGCTGACGTCCCTTTACCGCTTGAGCTACAAAGAACCAATCGGTATATATATATACAGACAGAGAGAGAGAGAGAGAGAAACCTAGTGAGCCAGACAAACCTACCCAGGACGATCCGCTTAGGTGACACCTAGGTAGGTTTGTCTGGCTCACTAGGTGTATCTAGGTCTGCTCTACGGTTGTATTGAGCTCTTTTGTTAGTTAGTTGTTTACTCGTATCGGGTTTTTTTCTTTGGGCTTCAGACCTGCATCTGTGCGATTTTTTTCGGCAGACTTTCATGTTTTTAGCTCTTTCTTTTTTTAAAACCTTTTTTTCCTTCGTGATTGATTTGATTATTGGCAAATCAAGAATTCGAAGGTTTTTCGAAACGAGTATAGTTACCTATATATATATATATATATATATATATATATATATATATATATATATTATAAATTTTAATTATTATATATTTTATATATTGTATATACTATATATTTTATATATCATATTTTATCTACTATATATTTTATATGTTATATGTACTATATATTTCATATATTATATATTGTTTATACTATATATTTTATATTTTTGCTGACAGGTTGCCGTATTTTCTTGTGCATAATACGCAGAATCTTGAACGATAATTCAAGGCGAAAATGAGCGGTCGTATTATCCACAAGTAATCGTCAACAGAAATTTTTACTTTTTTAAAAAATTCTTCTTTGAAACAGCAAGATTGGAAATACACTCAGTAAGCACAACAGATAATAAGACACAAAGTAGGTAGGTATTGATAACAATTGCTTACAAATGGTATTTGATATGTCAGTAATATCTGTTCTTTCGAAATCAGCATAATTTTTGTCTTTTGTCTCAAAGAAAAGAAATCCACCGAAACTTATTTAAAACAATAATGGGAATAGATAAGTTATGTCGTGTTAATGGATAGCGGCTTGGATTGAGGAATCGGAGAGCCGAGTTCGAATTCCAGTCGAATCCATTGCATTCACATATGCGCTAATACCCTTGGGAAACGTATTGAATCCTCTTCCTTCAGCTGGACCGCAACTGGTCTACCGCAGAAAGAAATGACAACCTACTGCCTCGTCAGTCATGTATCAAAAGATCGCCGAGGCGTGTATTACGCATGGTACAAAACTGAATGTTACAACAAAGACCAACTACTGTCTTTTCTTTCTTTCCGATTATTCACCCGACATTCCCATTATGGCAAGATGTGACACAAGGTCGTTCTTAACATGGGCTGCATATATGCAATATGCATACTAACCAAAGAGAAATGTCCAATCACCGCCCCCACACACACACACTGTCACGCTGGTATCAATGTTATACAAACCCACCCTCTCTTTGGGCAACGAGGAAAGTTAGTATCCCCGCAACCGGTCGTCTTCTCCCATCTAAAATAAGGAGAGAACAGTCTTCATCCCAGAGAAAAGGCTTGAAAAAAGCGGGCGATAATTCCAAAATTTATTGTTTTAAGTTTCTCTGTTGACACAAAGTATCCAGTTTGAAAATAATTTGAGAAAAATAAACAATACAAAATAGATATGTAAACAAGACCGACATAATTATATCGCTATGTGTAGACGACATAATTGCAATATTAAATCACAAAACATTACGTTAATTTACGTGGATTTAAAAATATTTAAAATACTGAGTAATTTAAATGTCTAGTTAGCACCTTTTCTCGAAAATAAGTTTTGCTAAGGAAATCTGTTTCATTTCTTTTCCTTAATATAGTGAAAAATTAAACAATTTAGTGAATTTAGTGAAATATTGTACGACATTGAGATCTTAATGGTTAATATGGATAATAATTTTCAAAAACATTTACATAGGGATGACTGTAATACGGGATCAATTCATTGATGTAATTTATTCCCTTCAGAAACACGGGGTCGTATTATACACAAGAAAATCCGGTAGCTTCTGTATAATATCCGCGGGCAACAAGACAATTTTTTAGGGAAAATTATAAAGTATGAATCGGAGGGAAACAGATATACAGAGAGGGATGGAGAGAATTTTTTTTCTTTTTTTCTACAGAGACATAAAAGGGTTATTTTGATACAAGGAGAGTGAAATGATGGCTAAATAAAGTTATGCAATCACAAAAATTGAAATTTTGAACTTAAATGTCTCGTTAGCACCTTTCCACAAAAAATTGAAAATAAGTTTTGAAAAGGAAATTCAAATTACATTTACTAAAACGTCGTGACTATGACAATAAATATGACAACAGTCCGAATAATGTAAATAGTATATATATATATATATATATATATATATATATATATATATATATATATATATATATATATATATATATATATATATATATATATAAAACTCAGAGTTATGTAACTGGTGAGAAAAATATGTATATTTATACTTAATTACATAGAGTACTATTTTGATATTTTTTTTATTATTTATATTACATCAAGCACTATATGTGCGTTATCTTATATATATATATATATATATATATATATATATATATATATATATATATATAAATAAAAGAAAGAAGTTGTAGTGGTTCCAACGAGAGAAAAGTATGTATATTAAAAAGAAGAGAAGAGAGGTGCCGCAAACGTTTTTGGTTGTAATGTGGATTTTTTAGAAAAAAATATTATGCTTTATTTTCCATAATTTTACTACACGTATATATATAAATATATATATATATAAAATTACTTGCCCTGCATGGCTTTTGTCAAGGCAGCTGCATTGAGCACATTTTTAGACGTCCGTTTTTGGTACGGTAGAGTACTGAACTGCTACGTGATATCTGTCCTCTATTACGGTAACAAATGTTGGAGGGTGTCCTCAAGGATGAAGAGGAGACTCGAGACAACAGAAGTATGGTTCTACAGAAGGATGCTAAGGATGTTAGCAACGACGAGGTTTTGCAGAAGATGCAAACAAAAAGGAAACTTATACTTAAGATCAGGAAGAGGCAGTTGAAATTTCTGGGATACGCAATGAGAAAGGAGGGCTTAGAATATCTGATACTCGCAGGGCGGATAGGCAAAAAACGGGACAACGGAAAGAAACGCGTGACATACTTAACGGGCTTAAGCAAGTGGTTGAACAAGATCTGGGAGAAATAACAAAAAGACAAAACTTATTGGGAGCTACAAGAGACAGGACGAGGTAGAGAGCCATGATCGCCTACGTCCTGAAAGGTCAAGGCACATGAAAGCCGACGATTTTTTTTCCGAGGTCTTAACAGATTTATATATATATATATATATATATATATATATATATATATATATATATATATATATATATGTATGTATGTGTGTGTGTGTGTGTGTCTTTGTACGAGAGAGTGAGTCAATATATACATACCATGCCGTACTCTTTTGCTTTAATATCCTTGTCCAATTTAATATCCAATTGTTTCATGAAACCCTGATACACATCCAAATGCATTCACGTGCGCTGCGTCTAGTGAAATATTTATGAATAGAAAAAGGGTTTATCTGGACAAAAGAAAGAAAAAATGATTTTTTTCCCTATTTCCTTTCTTCTCGAAGCGACCACCTATTTTACTATTAATGGCAGATGTTTAATATTTTAAAAAACGTAAAGGAAACACGTGTTGCAATGGGCAGGAGTATTGAATATGTACTTCGCTTATTCTCATCTACTACAACCTTCTCTCTATCTTTCGCTGCTTTTCTTTCTTTCTCACTTCTTCTCTCCTTGTCTGTCTCTCTAACTTTTCTTTCTTTCATTTTCTCACTTTCTCTCCTTTCTTTCTTTCACTTTCTCCCCTTGTCTTTTCTTTCTTTCACTTTCTCCCCTTGTCTTTTCTTTCTTTCACTTTCTCCCCTTGTCTTTTCTTTATTTCACTTTCTTTCACTTTCTCTCCTTATCTGACATTCTATCTTTTTCCTCTTTTTGTTTTCTCTCTTTTTCTTTCTTTCTTTGTGATAACGTAATTTTATAAGCCTAAGCAGAAAGTATGGGGTGCCCAGTAAGGATCGAACTCATTATTCAGTCATAATTGGTCTAACCAGACAAGCTTGCTAACCATTACACCACATCGAAGGGCCCTAAATGATTTTCTAAGCGTAGCTTAGATGTGGCACGTGGACGAAAGTATGAATCTGTAGATTGTCATTTCTTCTGCAGTAAACTGGCTGCCAGCTAAGGCTATCCAGTCGGTCTTGCTATTCAACCAATAGCTGGGGGAGAGATGGATTCGTACATTCCCCAAGGTCATTTGCGCTTAAGTGGATGGAATTCGAACTCGGCCCTTCGATTTCTCATTCCGAGTTGACATCCATTACACCACCCGAACATCAAGAGAATACAGAGTGGAAAAGGCGCCCTCCACCTCCAAAGGATTTTGAATTCTATCGTGACGGCAAAATGAGGATTAAGAAGCTTCAGCTCAGATAATTTTTTTAATCATTTCACCCCAGGCAAAGCAATAAAGCCACTAAAGCAAAAGGTTAGAGAATACGAGAGACAAAATCTATTAAGAAGAGAAAATAATAAAAGAACAAGAATTAAGAAGACAGAAGATAACAATTGACATTTCATTTAATTTTTTTCAAGATCAAAGTTCACTAGGAAACAAGAAATCGTAAGAGCGATCCACAAGCGAGAAGTACGATAGAAAAAAACTACAAGCATAGAATTGTTAACATATATATGACGGCAATAAACGATTTTTGGTCTTATTTTACTCTTGTAAATATAAAGCTTCCAAGGCATGAGATACCTCTTGGAGGCATATTGTGAACCAACCATTTTTACAGACACATTAGACAATATAAAACATTGACAGGTTTATCGTTCTTCAATATCCACAATAGGCACTCATTATATTTAAATGGTTTAAATCGAGTACTTTCATCAAATTAGCTTCGTTTTGAAACTGAATGGCCTCACAAAATATTTTGCAAGCAAGGCGATAATGCCACTAAGACGCAGGGGATTACAAGGAGTGAAAGTCTTTCGCCCTCTGATCACTCACCACGAGAGAACTTTTGCTCATGGTCTATTGAACAAACTGCCGGTCCGTTGTTTTTCTCTTTGGTCTCGTTTATGAATAAGGCGACATTTGGAAGAGATGGAATAACAAATTCATACAACCAACATTTGTGGGCGGATTGGAATCCCCATGGTACAATACAAACTAGATACTAGCATCAGTTTACGATTATTATCATCATCTTGCAGCCTCAGCCGAGATTGAACTCCCTAATACTTTGATTGGTGCAGTTCATAATCTTGTCAAATAGCTAAATTCTTGATGCTTCGCTAGGGCTATCAAGGGTGTTTTTATCGTGACACCAACACTAAATGGATTGCCGACCAAGGCTCGGAGAGACTTCATTCACCCTCCTCTAAGAGCAGGTTTGAATTCAGAGTTTTCCTTCTCCTAGAGAAGGCTATAGAACCCAGTCTGTCATGCTATTTACCCATAGCTGGAGGGAGAAGAAAGAGGATGTTAGCACGTAAGTGAATGTAATGGATTCGACTGGAATTCGAACTCGGCTCTCCGATTCCTCAATCCAAGCCGCTATCCATTGCTCCACCGTGCCTTTCCACGTAGGTATTTATGAAAATGGACACGTGGCCGAGCGGTTAGGACGTTCGCTTTCTGACTATAAGACACAGGTTCGAATCTCACCATGGTCGATTTTTCAGGAAGAAGACATCCTGATGTTTATCGGACTGGAGGGGCGATGCGGTATCTTTGGAAAAGTACCTGAAAACCATACCACGGATATGTGAGACTTGTGAGTGATGTTGGATAGAAATTGGCCATTGATAGCTGTGTTAGCACGAAGTCACAAGTCATCGTGGCCGAGGGTTTGAGCGTGCTGGCCTTGTTTAAATTGTTGATCATGCTAGATAACTCGCTTTCTCAGAAACTGTAACTAAGGTCTGCTCAGCATAGTTGTAGTATAAACCATAGGTAGGTTCTGTGGGTGTTGAAAAAACACAAATGCGCCTGAGCAAGCGTCTGCAATAGGGATTGGCTAGACAACCTAGTAGACGAATATCTTCGAATATGAGTGGTCAGCTATACATTTATGAAAATGACACACGCTCCTGTCTTAACAGACAGAATGTCTTAACTGACAGACCCGACAAAGCAAAACTGGCAACTACTCTTGAAAAGGATCTGCAGTAAGAAATGGTTTGTAAATTTTAACGTCTCCCAAAAAAATCTGGTTTCAGTTAATCACCATAGAGAACCTTTTCTGTCGGCGATCAGGAGAGCAACATTCTTCGCCGTATTGGGCTTACTTTTTCCACTGACTTAAAGTGGATTAATTATATTGAACTAATTGCTGCATCTACTGCTAGGAAAGTTGGCTCATTGTGTTGTGTCAGAAATTCTTTCTCGTCAGAATCTATTTTGCACATTTTTAAATTTACCATTCATCGGTGCATTGAATATTGCTGCTGTATCAAGTCTGGTGCTCTTGCTGTATATCTGGAGATTCTTGACAAAATTCCAAGAATGGTCGATAATGTAATCGATCTTGACATGGTATCACTTTCTCAGAGACATGACATAGCTTCCGTCTATCTTTTCTATAAATATTTTTATGGCAACTGTTCTGAGAAGCTTTTCTTCCTAGTGCCTCGACTACATGAATTTAAGCGTTCTACTATATTGGCAACTAGGTCTCACCGTTTTATTGTTGGACTGGATGCAACCACCATTTCTCGCCTGTGGAAATCCCTTCCGATTCATTTCTTTCCTGTCTCCTACAACCTTCAGAAATTTCAATGCAGCGTCAATCATCATCTATCTTCCTGAACCCTGTTCCTTTATTGTTCTTTCCTCGTTTCTCCCCACTAAAGTCTTCTCCCCACTAAAGTCTATATCAAATTCTCGAGGATCTCTATCTCAAATCAACCAACCAACACTCAACAAAATTTATTACGAATATAGCAACAACATATTAAAGTGCATATAAAAAAATTAATGTCATTTTACGTTTTTATCAATTTTCGGTCAGCTTCCTTATATTGGAACGCTTGTTCTACAAAAAAATTCTATAACTACAATGGATGAATATAAAATTCATAACAGAGCACGTTCGAGTGTATTTTTAGAAATCACCATCAAAACAGAATGCAGATTTTATCGCAGGTACAATAAGTTTGTCTTTGTAATTTACCCCTGAAGATGAACTTGAAGGAGATCTAAAATACTTGCTTTAAAAAACAATTATGATAACACATAAAAATCCAAATGACTGAGCTCAAGAGAACGTGAAGGCCACGGAACAGGTCGCCACCTATTTATCCATCTTTCATGGTAGATGTCAGCCAGTGCATTGCGAACAGTTTGACTAAAATGTGCTGGTGCCCATGATCCACATGCGTCTTCGTATTAGCTGGGTTTCATCCTCTTGAAGGTCTGGAAGTTTGTTCGAAATAAATTCCCAGTAGACGCCTTCTATATGACGTGCTGGGAGGACATATGGTCCTAACAGACAGTCACCTAGAAATCCCGTCGAACCCCTTTGAGATATCTAAAGCAACAACTAAAGCTTCGCCAATCTACACTAAAGTTTTGATTTGATTTCTTTAACGAAATATCAACATTTTATGCCTAAATTTTCTTGGGAGCTTTGAAATAATAAAAATATAATGCATGTTATTCTGCTTTCGCAGTTGAATACATGGTAGGTGATACTCAACTTTTGTGCATATGTATGTTTGTGTGGACATTAGAGGCAGAGTTTGTGTGTTTTATATTTTGTTGAAGTTATATTTTGGAGTACAGTTTGATTATTTTAAGAAATTTTAGGATATTATAGATTAATGTCATGAAAGACTTCTGTCATGTTGATTGATTTATTGTTGGTAATTTTACTATAAATAGGTATATGTTGGTATTTTTATATAAAATATATTACTGGTATTTTTACTATAAAAATGTACTATCGCTCTAAGTCAGAGTGTACCTGGGAACAACAGCAATTAAGTTCTACACTCCTCAGAAGTTCCAATCTCCCGATTAGAGGCTTTTCTGCTGGATGTAGTTTATCGTCATACACAGGGCTATCTAAGGGTTGGCCTAAATATTACCAGCGTTATCAGGACAATAAAAGGTCGAAGAAGCAATATATGACTAAATGTAGGACATTCTATATACAGTCATATCGACAAGATTTCAAGTTTTCTCTTTTCAAATAGTTTAGTCTGGGTTTACAGGGGAGTGTTCCATTAGTCTAAGTAGAGGGCGAAGTGAAGTTTGTTTGTATTGATGATCGATATGCCTCTGTTCAATCGCTGTGTTGGATCCGTGGCGGTGGACGAGAAACGTTAAAACCGGGTCGAAGTGAGTCATGAAATCAATCAAGTATGTAAACAGACAAGAGTCCACACACAGAAAGACTCCATAGAGATAAGTATGTAAGATTACAAGTATGCATCAACACATATGGATACTGTTCGGAAGAACAAACGAATATGTATGTGTATATAACAGTATAAAAAAACTAAACTTTCATATCAATGACAGGATATAGTCATAGTCATCTACAGACAGAATGCTTTCGCAGCATCTCAGTGTTGGTAGACGTGCGATTGCTTCAACCCGGGATCGAAACCCTTACTTCCAGGCCAACGTCGCATCGTTAAATTTTAACGTTTTTTCTCTTTACGAAATACGCTAGCGGCTCATAGAACTCAATTCAATTTTACTATATATATATATATATATATATATAGGAAAACACATTTAAACGAAAACCGAATGAATGCATTCCAATAAGAGGTTTATGGAAGAATGTACAAAAAGAGAAAATGTAATAAATCCATTCCATGTTTTACATCTGACGTTCTACATTGGTACGCTCAACTTTTATTTATCTGAAAACACTTATTCTTAATGAAAAGTCTCTCAATACAATTTTTGTTTTCTCAATTATATATATATATATATATATATATATATATATATATATATATATATATATATATATATTATAAATTAACTGATTTAAAATATGGTTTAATTTATAATATTAATGCTCTGTAAATTTACATTGAGCACTATTCTGTAAAAATAAAATATCTATAAGAACACCGGATTATATATCTTACTGTTCTTTTTTTTATATATATATATATATATATATATATATATATATATATATATATATATATATATATATATATATATAGGTTTGTTTAACGATATAATTCTAAAGGGTTAATAAATTTTCTTTTTTGTTCCGGTATATTTCTATTACTTTTTTATAGGAGATAATCGTATTGGGTAGACGCACCGTTTTATTCTTTAAACCCTATTTATTTCATCTACCGGCCGATGCCGAGAGACAAATCAAATAAAGGGAATGTGATCTCAGGGAGGATTCAAGCCTGGCCACCACCCATTGCAGGAGAAACAACCGTCTGATCTGGTTATGGAGGGAGAGCTTCAGTCATGTAAGTTTCTATTCTATTCACTCGCTCATATTCTACCATATCTGGTCAGTTTTATGTCCGAAACGTAAGCAAATCGTGTAGAATTTATAGTAATATATATATATATATATATATATATATATATATATATAGTCAAACCTAGTGAGCCAGACAAACCTACCCAGGTTTCACCTAAGCGGATCGTCAAGGAGAGCCAGCTTCCCCTGACGATCCGCTTAGGTGAAACATGGGTAGGTTTGTCTGGCTCACTAGGTTTGACTAGATCTGCTCTACGGTTGTATTGAGCTCTTTTAGTTAGTCTGTTTACTCGTATCGATTTTTTTTTTCTTTGGGCTTCAAACCTGTATCTGTGCAATTTTATTCGACAGACTTTCATGTTTCTAGCTCTTTCTTTTTTTAAAACCTTTTTTTTTTCCTTCGAGATTGATTTTATTATTGGCAAATCAAAAATTCGAAGGTTTTTCGAGACGAGTATAGTTACCTACATATATATATATATATATATATATATATATATATATATATTATTATTATTATTATTATTATTATAACAGTCTGTGAACGTTTCTTGTGTGTTTGCCAGAAGTCATATATAGAGTGTGGGTGAAAGAAAGATATGAATTTATTATCATGTAGGAAGCGATATGATATATAAAAACTATTTATAAGAATAGTGTTGAATAATTGAATGACAAATGAAAAAAAATTATGTCGGGCTTTTCGCCATTCGAAAGGATTTCTTCTGACTAAAGACTTATATATATAGTGGGGAGGGAATGAGATAAAAACAAACGGTTAAAATCATGCATCGAGAAAAACGCTGCGAATACAAGGACATTGAGTTTTAAATTTAAAATTTAAAATTTCTGGCGTTTGACGTGTCAAGTTACCCCACCTACCTGACCTTGTTCAACTTTTGTTTTTGATTTTATCGATGTTATTTTAAATATCCCGCATTGTAATGCCAATAGATTTTGATATTTGATAATATTTTGGGGGTTTGTTTGTTTGTTTGTTTTTCATGCAAACTGCCTCTTTATATATGTCGGATTTCTCGCCGTACCATTTGTTGGTTGGTGATATGGGATTTAATTATCAATTAAATGGCATGTTAAACTGCGCGATCATGTGGTGGTTGTGTAATAGAGTAGTAGCTACACACACAGAAATAATATATGGGGCACCTCAAGACGGTGTAATGGTTAGCAAGCTTGGCTCTCTAGAACAATTATGACTGAGTAGAGAATTCGGTCCTCACTGGGTACCCCCTAATTTCGGCCTTGTGCCACATCTAAGCTACGCTTGGAAAATCACTACACACGCACATAATATATATTTTCTCTCTCTTTCCTCTCTCTCTTTCCTCTCTCTCTCTCTCTCTCTGTCTCCTTCCCACACTCTCACTTCCTGTGTTCTCGTATATTTTTCTTATACATCCTTCCTGAGGAGACCTTACGGTCGAAACCCAGGTTGTCAAGTTAGTTGACGTTTTAACTTTTCTCATATATATATATATATATATATATATATAACAAGGTGTTCATACTACTGGCCACTACTTGACACGCAGAGAGGAGCAATTATAGGTTGCAACGGACTCTGGTTGCATTTCTTCCCACTTGGCTAACTCAATATGTTACACTACGGCTGACAAGGGTAGGCACACAAATCGACTAAGATCATTGAAGGGGAAATATATTGTAACAGATGCTATTGCCAATGTCGTAACAGATGCTATTGCCAATGTCGTAACAGATGCTATTGCCAATGTCGTAACAGATGCTATTGGATGTTACACCAATTCTTCTTGTTCAAATAAGAGTGCAATAGCAGAGGAACTATATGAGCTTATGAAAAAACTGCTCGAAAAAAGCAGATCTACACGTCACTCATAAAAGAAAAACCGAGACGTATAGGCAGTCAATTGCTGTTACCCCCGCCCCCTCCGATGAGTGGATGATTTGATTTCCGGAAGGTCCGTCTACGAAATTAAAATCCGGATGCTGAAAGTAACATCAGTATGATTGATGTTACCTTCACCATCCGGACTTCAGAGTTTCATTGATGGAACCGTCCATCCACTCGTCAGGGGTTGCAAGTTTTTCGTACTGTGTGTGTGTGCACGTTCCTGCGCGTTTTGCATGCGGCCGTATACGCGGATGGGCGCTCGCGCGGGTTCGCCCATACAGCCGTCTGCGTGGATGTGCATACGTGTAGGGTTTCGTGATTATTTGTCCTTTGCTTAGGTTTTTTGTTTGTTTGTTTTTTTTTTTTTTCTATTTTACACTGATTCATTAGCTTTTTCTATTTTTTTTATCTTTTTCCAGTTTTCTTTCAATTGTAGCCATTTGTCGCAATTTGATTTACGGTTATTTTTTCTAGACATGTTACTAATTTTTGAACGTTCTTTTCGGAGGTTAAAAAAATTGTATTTCGTTTTAAAAATAAATAATTGATTTTAATGCTTAAATGATAAAGTAGATATCTCACTTGTTTATCATTTCGTTTTGATTTGGTAATATCTTAAGTTGAATACAATTAAAATATTAATTTTACGAGGTTAGGTTTATATTTTTGATTGTAATTTTATTGATGATTTTTGATAATTTGGTGTTTTTAGGGAAGTGTTTGTCAAGTATTTTGAAGAATATTTCCCTATACTTGTTTTTATTGTATTGTTGTAGGAAAGATCGAACCAAATTAGCTTTCTTTTTTTTGTTGTTGTTTTTGCTCGATTTGTTTTCGTTTTTGTATTCTAGCTTATTTGAATATCCGTTGTTTCTTAGGACTGATTCATGTTTTTTTTGTTTTTTTGTTTTTTGTTTGTTTGTTTTCATTGAATATTTTTAAGCTACTAGAATTTGATGAAATTCTTTTATTTATAGATATGGGTGTTTGTTTGAATACGTTAGGGAGATGGTGGGAATTTTGACTAATGTATCTCGGGTTGTTATTTGTTTTACTGCATGGTTTGTATGTTCCATTGAAGGTTATATCTAAAGAAATTTATAATATATATATATATATATATATATATATATATATATATATATATATATATATATATATATATAGTCATCCACAGACAGACTGTTTCGCTGTATCACAGCTCCTCAATCTGGCTAGACGTCCGATTGCTTCAAGCCGGGATATATATATATATATATATATATATATATATATAGAGAGAGAGAGAGAGAGAGAGAGAGAGAGAGAGAGAGAGATATATGGAGGCCGCTCTCGTCATTTTTCGACGTATCTGGGCCCAGTAGCTCAGTTCTTAGAATCAAACACCCAGACTACGCGCACAGAATTTTTTTTATAGTAGTGAAGGTTTGTGCAGGACCAACCTCATTTTTGGAAGTGTCGAATGCAGACATCCTGTGCACTATGTGTCACAAGGTCCCCAAGTCTCTTCAGCTTCTAAATTGAGAGTTATAAAAATTTCCATAACAACTTGTCTCATCGTGTTAGATTTTATTATACGGGGTAGAGCAGAATTAACTGTCACATTTTAAACTGTCACCTATGTGGGGCTTGTGAACTTAGACAAGTGACGATGGTGACTTCATCAAGTTAATGGCTTACCATTTTTTCTATCAGTTACTATCATGGCTTCGACCATTGGATACCGTGCGTTTGCTGTTGAAACTTTTTTAAGACTGATGATTCTGTAACTGCAGCATGAAGAGCTATTGGTGTTTACGTCGTAATGAGGCTGTTCTGGATAGAAAATCGATATGGCTATGGGTTAAAAAAAATCAGGGCCTTAGTTTCAGCGCTTAAGAGAAAGCTACCTGGAAGACCTCGAAGCGTTCGATCTCAAGAAAATATCCAGGCTCTAGAAATCGTCTACAACAGTGTATAAGGCATAGAGATCACCATTTAGAGGATGTCATTTTTAAAACCAAATGAATGAAATTGTAGCTATTTGTTTAAATAACAGTAAAATCATTCTCTAATAGCAGTTACATTGGTCTTTTTGTCAACCTTTAAAATATGAGGAGCTATTTCTGCCGCAACCTATAGAAACCGGGATCATATTTTTTTATTGAAATAATTAAAAAAAATATTGTCCATGGGAACAAATACCTAATTGACACAATATCGTATATGCTTAAATAAATTATTATTTTATTATATGTTACTATTTGTTATTTGAATTATCTCAACCCCAAACATGACACATCCGTCCTGATGACATCTAATTTAGTGAGGGTGGTTCCCTCCAATCTTGTTGTATATGTCGTGTCCCTTCAGGGCGTAGGCGATTGTGGTTTTCTGCAACTTCCTATCTTTTGTAGCCCCTAATAAAGTTTTATTAACTCTCCTAATTCTTGTTCCGCCAACCATTTTACAAGCACGTTAGGCAATGGTAATGCGCTGCTTTCTATTGTCTCTCTTGTCTTCAGTATGTCTTGTGAGTGTTAAATTTTTAATTTATTCCATTGGAATCGTAAATACGATCCAATTCATCAGACCTACAAATTCAAAAAGAAAACAGAAAAAACAACTCCGGAAATAAAAATAGAAGTTAGCGAGAGTGTAAATATGAGAGTGTGGGACGAATGTTAGAGCTAAAGACAGGGGTAACAGACTAGAGAAGGAGGGAGATTAAAACTTAACAGAGAGGGGTTTTATAGAGGTTAGTGGAAAGGGGAAATATGAATGTTGTCGGATGTCTAATACATTAAAGATACATTTCGTGGGGACATACACACACCATAGACGATCAGAATAAGATGGAGGAAGAGGAAAGGAAAGAAGAGGTGGGTGGGAGAGATGGGGCGGGGGAAACTGAAATTGAAGGGCATTTACTGAAAGGGCCGCTGTGTAATTGAGAAAATTTGACAAAATTAATATCGACTACAGGTTACAAATCAAATATAAACATATAAAAAATAATATAACGATTATCTAATCTAGCAAGGACCTATATTTTTATGTTCAAAAACACATGCGAATACACACATACACAATAACATATACACGTATATACATACACATAGGCGTGTACCTACATACACACATACATATACCCATGTACACACATACACACACACACACACACACACACACACATATATATATATATATATATATATATATATCAAAGTGAACATTGAAGTCAGCACACAGATGCTTGTTTCATGCTGAACGCAATCGTCAGGCCGTGAGTGTTGACTTTTCTCTCGACTATTGACATATACGGGTCAGTGGTGCATTTTGGGTAGTCCGATCTGGCGGTTATTTTGGCAGGAATGTTTTGTTTATTTATTTATTTGTATTAATTTATTTTGAACAAATAAAAATAGAAATAAATAAGCAGAAACAAGTAAAAATAATAAATCCAAATAAATAAATAAATAAAATAATAAAGAAATTAATATTTACCCCCCCCTGCAAAAATAACAGAATAGACTATAGCAATCAATCAAAAATTGGACGAATAAATAGCTTTAATTACCTTCCCAGACCAAAACAAACTATTAAATAAGCGACCTAAGTTAATCCCCCAAAAAATTTTACTACGTTAATAAAACATCGAAAACCGAAAAGAATAAATAAATATATAACATAAAAAATGAAAATAAGTAAAAACAAGTAAAATAAATTAACACAAATAAATAAGTAAATAAACAAACCACTACCGCCAAAATAACCGCTAGAATGAAGTTCCCACAATGCACCACTGACCTGTATATATAAATAATCGAGAAAAATCCAACACTCGCGGCCTGACGATTGGTAACTGCCTGTCGCCTCTGAATGTTGACTTCAATGTTCACTTTTATATTTACATACGCTCTATCTCTGATATTGAGCACTTTATCCCATAAATATTGCACATCTTATAACTATATTTCTTCATATATATATATATATATATATATATATATATATATATATATATTTCTTCATATATATATATATATATATATATATATATATATTTTATATATATCTGTTAATTTCTTGGTTCGCAGCCAACTTTTCTTTTCTTTATGCTCCAGACAAAATCAGGAGATTTTAAGAGTTTCTATCATTTGTCCATTCACGACCACATCGATCGGCCCTACATCGAATCCATTCCGTTTAAGCAGAGGCTTCTATGCACCATTTGCTACACAAAAATATATCGGCTAAAAAATAACAAATATCTTCCTTCAAACCCATTCTCTCTCTCTCTCTCTCTCTCTCTCTCTCTCTCTCCTCCCCCTTTTTTCTACTTAATCAATTCCATGATGGATGGCGTTGTCTCTCATATATTAGTCTAGCTGATATAAACTCTCTTCTTGAGAATTCAGCTAAAAG
The DNA here is from genome assembly GCA_903632075.3 of Acanthosepion pharaonis. NCBI lineage: Eukaryota > Metazoa > Mollusca > Cephalopoda > Sepiida > Sepiidae > Acanthosepion > Acanthosepion pharaonis. Next base: position 88,925 of record CAHIKZ030000247.1, on the reverse strand, counting down.
AGAGAAAAAAGAAAGAAAAAATACCTCCGTTCAATATCAGTCAACCATCTTTTCTTTATTATCATTTCTTGTTGTTGTTTTCATTATACTTTATACCTACATTCTATAAATACATTATATTTACATTCTATAACTACCAACAGTGCTACAATCATAAGCGCGACTACCACAAATATCTACTTTTTAGAAACTAGAGATAATACTGTTATAATTAGACACAAACAAGTTATTCTGAAACATTTAGTATTATAAATATAAAACACGACTCTCACACAATCTTTCCACTGACCGGGTATTGACCACTCCACGGTCCATTTCGATTTTTAAAATCCATTCCTAGCCGTCCGCGTAGAATCCAACAATTTATTTACAATTCACTATACAAAAAAATCCACTAGTAAAAACTCCTGCCATATCAAATATAATGCCCACTTAGATATAACTTAACATTAATTCCCGAAACACTTTCTAAGGAGGGCGCGCTTATTCCTTGAAGAACTTTGAAATATTAAACAAAAGTTAAATAACAACTGCTTTCGAAACAATATAACAGACAACCAAATAAAATTCCTTTATTCATAACGAGGCAATGTTGACATAGTTTACATAGACAATAGCAGTTATATCAAAATATCTTATCGTAACCAGCTATATAAAAATTAAAAACAGGATGAATTCTTTTTTAAAGAACATTATTATTTATGATTCGTGTATATATATTTGTGTGTGTTTGTTTCGTTGAATAAGACTAACAAGGTACTTTTGTTTATTATATTTTCTTGTACACATACAAGTGTATTCTTTTCTGAATGTAAAAACTGTTAATTTTGAGCGCTTTCGTCTAAATTTTTAGACATTTTCAAGTATTATTTTTTATACTATTATAATAAATGGTGTGCGAATACTATAGGCATTGACGAGTGTAGATGTATTTTAATTTCCAAATACGGACAGTGAGTGTCGGAATTTAATTTGAGAACAATATTTTACAAGTACACATTCTCGCTATTTTTCTATCCTCACTCCAGCCTCTTTTTACTTTCAAAACCGGCTCCCAAAACCTAGATTCTTATCAGAGAAAAGAATATATTTTCTGACTAACGAGAGAACTGGAAAATATAAAAACGAATTCCACCACCATTATTCTTTCCAAGGTGCCATAAAGTCCGGGGGGAAACCTCACAGCTTGTTCACTCCAACCTGTTTTCATTACTTGCAAAACCGGCTCCCAGAGCCCTGATTCTTAATCAGAGATAAGAATATATTTTCTGACCAATAAAGGGGCCACGAAATTTGTTCACCAATTTTGGAGGGAAAATTTCCCGATTCTTCGAGCCTACAAATCTCCATAAATTTGGAGAATCTTTGCCTATTTGGCAGTGAGAACTCAGCCCACCGTCTGTAAGGTCGACGATAGGGAGCTCCAGTCAACTTCAGAACCACTTTCAACCAAAGAAGAAATTCCTGCTGGGCTGGAAAGACAGACCATCAGCCCACTACTAAAAGCCAATTGAAAGCTGCATCCCTTCACCACTCCTTCTGTTGTGCTTGCTGGACTTCTGTCGTCGACCTACGAACTCATTCAACTGCAAGATTCCTATATCTACCAACAATTTTCCTACTCTACAAGAACTGTAAGTGTTTCTAAACCATAACAAAATTCTACTCGCTTAAAGAACTTTTTAGACGCTCAGAGAAATATTATGAGCAAGCCTTTTTTTCTGTTATGAACATTTTCTCTTCCCTTTAGGGACATTTTCTCTTTTCCCATTCTTTCACTCTTAATTGTCTTTATCCCTTTACCCTTTTTTTCTGTATATGTAAATAAATATTTTCTTCATTTATTCTTACACACCGAGCAGGAGTTTTTTTCTTTATTCGTCCGCGCCTAAAAGAGAGAGTTTGTCCGCTCTAATCTTGCTGTTTTGTACTCGTGTTTTGTCGTAATATTTTAACCTCAACCCAATTTTTTAACCTCACCCATTGGATGCGAGAAACCCGGGAAGATTTCCCCGCACCAGTGTCATTGGGAAAAACTGCATTATAGGCAGCCAAATAAAATTTATAACTAGATAATGTTGATATTGTTCACGAAGACAATAGCAATAATATCGTCATCAAGTACACAAAAATTACAAAGACGATGAATTCATTTTAAGGAACATTATAGCAAATGACCACTCTAGTTGAAAAACTAAAAGTATCAAATTATGTACTATAAACAAAATTAAACACATATATCTTTATTAGAAATAACATCTTCTTTATGTCCCGTATCCCCTAAGGACGTAAGCGATCATGGTTCTCCACGATTTCCTGTCCTTGGAAGCTCTTAATAAAGTTTATCTTTTTGCTATTTCTCCTAAAACTCGTTTCCCCATTCATTTACTCAAGCTCACTAAGTATGCTATGCATTGTTTTCCTCTGTCTCTCTTGCCTCAAATCTGTCCTGTGAGTATCATACTTTCTAAGCCATCTTTCTTCATTATGTGCCTTAGAAATTTCAGCTGTCTCTTCCTGATGTTAAGTACGAGTTTCCTACTTGTTTCCATTTTCTCTAAAATCGTTGCTGATATATTCGGTCCATGGTATCCTCAGCATCCTTCTGTAGAACAACATTTCTGTTGTTTCAAATCTCTTCTTCATCTACGAGATAGTCCAGCACTCACTGTCATATAGGAGGACAGATATCACGTAACAGTTTACAACTCTTTTCTTTGTTTTAAACATAGTTTTTCTGTTACTTAATAATCTGCTTAGCTTTTGGAATTAAGCATTTCACCTCAAGCAAGGCGGGAGTACCACTAGCACGCAAGGGGTTACAGAGTGGGAGCAAGAGGAAAGATGTGTGATAGAGGAAAGGATGAAGAGAAGGACGGGGAATAGATCAAGGCGTCTGGAGATGTCGACTGACATTGAATATTTGGAGATTATAACTATCAGGGAAGCAAGTGATAGGAAGGGAGTTCCACACACGGGAAGTGCGAGATATGAAGCTATTAAAGTAGAAGACGGTTATATTTAATCGTTTTTGACAGTGAAAGGATGAGACTGAGATGCCAACCTTGTAGCACGTTTAAATTCATACAGTTTGGGAATCAGCCAAAGTAGCTCGTCGGAGCAGTTACCATGAAAATATTTGTAGAAAAGACAGAGAGGGACGACGGCACGTCTGTAAGAGAGCGACTGTAAAGAAGATGCTAGATCAGAGCCAATCACATTGCATATCCGTCTTTAGGTTTTATCGAGGACCTTAAGACGAACAGCGAGAGTTCCAGACCATATATAGCAGCAGTATTCCATGCAAAAACAATATTTATGAATTTAGATGACCAATCTTGCAAAACCAACCCATATTCATGTTGGACAAACCGCCAGCTTGTTGTCAAAACGACTAACTCTACATCTCCCCGGCCAGAGCTCAATACGGATAGATTTCCAAATACGGCCAGTTCATTGGGACAAACTACATTATAGGCAGCCAAATAAAATTGTTTCATTCATAACTAGGCAATGCTGACATAGTTCACAAAGACAACAATAATCTTATATATATAAAGTACAGTGTATACGTATGTGTTTGTGCGTGTGTGTGTGTCGAAGAAACTCCTCCGCTCCGATTTCATTCAAAAACCCTGAGAAAAGTTAGGCGCAGTGAACGATTTTCGTTGAGCTCAGATTCAGGGTTGCCAGATTATGCGAGGTTAAAACTATATATTAATATATTATACTAGCCATTATCGTTGCTTTCATGGTTCAAGGAGAGTAACACTTATTTTCCTTTTATATCCAAAATTGCAGCTAGCTTAAAATTTTAAGCTAACTTAAAAGACGCCCGATCGGACGGCATTTAAGCTACCTCCTGTGGAGGACTCTTGGTTTGGCCGTCATTAAAACAGCTAGGGAGTAGTAGATGCAATGCAATACATTACAGAAGAACTCAAAATTGATTGCTGCATTTAAGTATTATATTTAATGTTTGAGGTTACCTGTTAAAAGTTCAACGATAATTCTTCTGCTGCCACTTAATTTAAAGACGATTTGATGTACGTTGATCCTTATTTTCCGTACAAACAATTATTTTTATTTCATTGGTGACAGAACAGGGGACAATTTATAAGATAAAATGAATATAGTGTAAAGATGGGAAAATAGAAATTAGAATTAGTTATACATTCAACATTTGAATAGAGAAACATAACAGCTAATTAAGTAAAATCTATATTATGGAATCTATATGAATAAATGCGAAATTGGAGCACAATTATCCAAGGAATTCTGGGGTTGAAATGCCCCAACTTTACTTTAAAGTAGATATTTACTTAACCCCCCACGAGGTCAGGTTGTGGCACAAGGTTGGTTTAATGTGGGGTGCCCGAGCGTGTGCACCCGGGCAAGGAACAAAAATTACCCGAGCCTCCGCAACCGTCGGTTGCCATGGCCTCGGTGCGAGCCCCGATCCCTCCCTCTGGAACTCTACTTTAAAGTAATTTATATCCTAAAGGCTCAATATCTGTGTCAGATATTATCTACTTCTAGGGGCTATCACTCTTCAGGTTTAACTAATTTGCATATTGATTTTCAAAAAGTATATTTTCTTAATCAATTTTTCATCATTAGACTTCCTTTATTCAAGGATTGTTTTGATTTTCATATAAAAAATAGTACTGTTTAGAAATATTGTTTTATACAATGCAGAAAAGTGTTTGAAATTTGCATTTTACTTGGCCTTCAACAAGTTGGCATCTATTTGTAAAACTTTCCTTAACTATAACAAGCCAATTTATGAATGAAATGTTCATTTAAAATTTTTGTTTCAAAGATTTCAAGTAGGGATTATATCTTACTTTGCGAAGCGATAGTGAGCGGGCGAAACCTGCTAGTATCTTATAATATCTTATCGTAACTAGCTACACAAAAATTAAAAACAACATGAATTCGAATTCGCTTCAAAAAGCATTATACAAAAAATGTGCCATTCGTGTTGAACAAACTAAACATTATCTACTATAAAATTAAAACCATCTAAACATATCAGAAATAACATTTCGCTGACAAAATCAAAATTATACAAAACTACCATTATTTATTAATTCAGTTCCTTCATAGGTAACTGTATTCCAAACAAAAATAAACACATACCACTACCCGCTTGGCAAGACGACTAACGCTATATTTCTGCGACGAGAGAAATTGGAACCAAACGCCCGCTAACATATTTTGTTGATATAAGTACGAAGAAGTGAATTATTCCTCCAACCTCTAAGACTACTATTATTGCTACCACGAAGATTACTACTACTGCTACTATTATTACTACCACTGGAAACGGAAACGTCGAACAAGCTACAATAATCAAGAGACACATCGTTCTGAGACGATTACACAAACTAATCACAAGCCTCTCTCTCTCTCTCTCTCTCTCTCTCTCTCTCTCTCTCTCTGTGTGTGTGTGTGTGTGTGTGTGTGTGTGTGTGTGTGTGTCTAGAATCCAGTGTTTACGTCAATTATTTTCTTTTCTTTAACCCGTTTCTTTTCTAAACTATTCTTTTCTGCTATATAAAAGACATTAACAATTCAACCATTGAATAGTTGTTTGTTCGACTTATATGCATATATATATATATATATATATATATATATATATATATATATATATATATATATATTGATGCATTCTAAATTTCTTAGCATACTCTCCAGTGTTTACATCTCCAGCCGACCGTGAATGAGGAACACCACTTCTGCTTTCTGGATCAAATCAAACACGTGGGCAGGAAGCAGGATTAAAGCAGTGGACCGGTCGAATGATCTACGGATGCTCAGGGGACCTACGGCCACTCCCTTAAGTTCAGTTAGGACCGAGTAGACACCTCAACCCAGAGAGTAAGACGTCGGAGGTTGAGGGATGAAAGTGGTTAGAAAAACAAAAGTAATTTGTTCAGTCTTGGACAACGAAACACGCGTTAAAGCGAGATTGCTATCCAAATATGCAACTAAAGTACTAGATTGACGGCTAGGTCTCATCATTTTACAGTTGAAATGGTTAGATGTAAGCGTAAGTTCTATGCTGACAGTTTCTTATCTTGTGGAAATCTCTTCCGGCTTCTTGCTTTCCAGGTCACTTTGATATCCCCAAAATTAAATGCAATGTCATTCGTTTCCTTCTGTTTTACTAATTCCTGTTCTTTTATTGTTCTCTCTCTTTAATAATGTTTTCTTTTTCTCCCATGCGTCTTAGTGGTGGCTTTATTGCCTTGCTTGGCATGAAATTATATATATATATATATATATATATATATATATATATATATATATATATATATAGGATAACGGTACAGAATAGAGGAAAATGTATGACAAAGTGAAAAAAGTTTCCGTGTGACGCGTTTCGTCTTTAGGATTTCATCGGACTAAGATTATATTTAAAATAATGTGACTATATGTGCGCACGAACCGGAAACGATGGGAATTTTAAATTTAAAAAAAAATGGGTATATCTTCTAGCCAATTTAGATTATATTTGTTCTTGTTTCCATTGTAGGGACAGAGAAGCTGCATATATCCCCTTGGTAGATATATTCAAATGGGTCACATTACGACCGCTTTGTTACGTCACTCCATATAAATGACCAAAGCGGCAGCCATTTTTCAGTTCGTGGACAACAATTAAACGACAAGGTTGCTTCCTTCTGTCTCTCCCAGCAGCTTACAAGTACATGGTGTTGTTTCCCTTTGGGACATAGATGAATTTGGCCCGTTTAAATCTGGAGTCCTAAAAATGGCTTCTCCAGGTCAGAAGTATCTCCAAATTATATGTAAGATTTTTCCTTTTTGTTCCTAATAATTTGCTTTACCCATCCCCTGCAAAGAAGTTCCTACCACTAGAACGTCGTTCTGCTATCAACGTGCAGACTAGAACTCGTTCCGGGATTTCCTTCGCGATGTCCCATGGGATGCTGTTATTACGCTCCCCGTTCAAGAATGTGCTTCCTCCTGGGTTAAGGCTGGAATCCCTCAAGGAAATATAAGGAAAGATCGTGCTCCTATTCTTGGTTCTCCGCTGCTTGCTCTTTTGCTAGTGCCCATAGGAATCACCTCTTCCACCTATATCGTAGCGACATGTCTGACTGCAATAGACGTCTCTTTGTCTCTGCCCATAACGAGTGTAAGCGTGTCCTCAATGAAGCAAAGTCACTATTTGCTGCTTGAATGAAAGAACGTATTGAGTCTCGCAAATTCGGCTCCATTGGATTATTGATGTCTCTGCAAGAGCGTACTTAACAATAGCAAACCCTCTATATCTCCTTTGTTCAACCAGTTTGAGGTTCTGATCTCTTCTGCCGACAAGGCCGAATGCTTTGCTCGGAAATTCTCATTCAATTCAATGCTCGACTCTTCCGGTATACACACACCCGATTTCCCCCTTAGAACTGACGTTCTATTGAGCGAGTGGCACATAATCCCGTCATCGGTATTGGGCATTATCTCTAAATTAGACCCCCACAAGGCTAGTGGTGGAGACGGGATACCAGCCATTGTCCTGAAGAAATGTGCGCCTGAACTGACCCCTGCCCTATCCAAATTATATAACTACTACCTCAATTAATCTTGTTTTCCAGCCTGTTTGGAGGTCCTCATCCATTGTTCCTGTCTTTAAGAACTCTGGAAACACTTATGGCCCTTCTAATTACCGGCCTATCAGTCTCCTACCACTCTTCAGCAAATCCTTCGAAGCTTTAATCAACGCCGAAATGGTTAAGCACCTTACATCTCATGATCATCTCTCCGACAAACAATATGGTTTCCGCTTTTTCCCGTTCTACAGCTGATGTGCTTACGGTCATCACTGAAATTGTTTACCAAGCTCTTCATAATAACAAAGAAGCTCATGCCGTGGCTCTAGATATCTCCAAAGCATTTGATAGGGTGTGACATGCCGGCCTTCTTCGCAAGCTTCAGGGTTATGGAATTTCAGGTCGATTGTTTAACTTAATACAATCATTCCTGTCGAACCGTATATTGAAGGTCGTTCTCAACGGATTCTCCTCCAGCTCCTATCCCACGAACGCAGGTGTTCCCCAAGGCTCTATCCTAGGCCCTACTCTGTTCTTTATCTTCATTAACGATCTTTCTGATGTCATAGGTTCCCAACTTGGCATCTATGTGGACGACACTACTATTTACTCCTGCCTCAAAAACAAATCTAGTGTCGTTGACAAAACTAACCTAGCCGTTTGTCTCGAAAAGAACCTCCAATCAGTTGTAAACTGGGGCAGGTATTGTCTGGTTAACTTTACTGCCTCAAAAACAAAACTGCTCCCCGTTACTCACCACAGAGAACCATCCCTGCCTTCCATTAGAATGTCTGACGCACAACTCCACGAGAGTACCTCTTTGCGACTGCTCGGTCTCACATTGTCTGCTGACAAATATATTGAGTCAATAGCTTCGTCCACTACAAGGAAAGTTAGCTTCCTGTGCCTCGCCAGGAAATTTTTCTCGCCGGTGTCGATCCTTCAAATCTACAAATCAACCATTTGCCCTTGCATGGAGTATTGGTGCCATATATGGTCTAGAGCCCCTTCTGTCTGTCCTTGATAAAATCCAAAGACGGATATGGAATGTAATTGGCCCTGATCTGGCATCTCGTCTTCAGTCGCTCTCTCACAGGCGTGCAATCGCCTCCCTCTGTCTTTTTTACAAATACTTTCACGTTAACAGCTTCGATGAGATGCTTTCGCTGGTTCATAAACTGCATGAATTTAAGCGTTCAACTAAGCTGGCATTTCGCTCTCACACTTTAACTGTTGAAATGGTTAAATGTAGCTGTCTCTTCTACTCCAATAGCTTCATGTCTCGCACTTCCCGTGTGTGGAACTCTCTTCCTATCACTTGCTTCCCTGATAGCTATAATCTCCAACTATTCAAATGTAATGTCAATCGACATCTCCAGATGCCATTGTCGATCCCCTATCCTTCTCTTCATCCTTTATTCTGTGACTCCTCTTTGCTCTCGTTCCAACTCTATGTAACCCCTTTCGTGCTAGTGGATTCCCGCCTTGCTTGGGGCGAAACGCTTAAAAAAAAAACAGTTCTCCACGTGGGACATGTGTATCTATCTATCTATCTATCTATCTATCTATCTATCTATCTATCTATCTCTCTTCGGTCTTGTTCTATCATGGATATAACAATGCCCATAACGGGAAAAACGCAAAATGGGAGAATAAATCTTTCTTCCTTTGCTTTCCTTTCGTTAATCGTTATTATTAAATATCCCAGACTGTGGTAACATAAGATCTGGGAAGAATGGTGAAATTTTGTAAGAAAAGCGGCTCGTCCTGACAAACTCAAACGAAATAAAAAAAAAATATACTATTCTTCTCACCAACTTTATCATAACTACAATTGAAAAGAATTTATCTCAACTCAACATTTATCTATCTCAGCATAAAATTTGTCACAACTACGTCTAAAGCAATACAAGACTTAATCAATACAAAAAAAAAAAAAGCCAAAACTTGAAGGAGGAATTTACTCTATCACCGGAAAGGATTGCTAGAAAGAATATATTGGTGAAACCTCAAGAAGTTTAAATAAAACATTATATGAAAACACCGTAATACGAATGACCAAAATTTTGTCATAAAAATGCTACTCTAATTAAAAGAGAAAAAAATTCCCTAAGACAAAAATGTTTAGAAAGTTCTTTCCACCGCTGTAAATTTACATCCAGGTTCATCCATCATTTCACCTTTCTTTGCAAATCTTCTGTTATCACAATGTGTGATATGTAATAACAAAGTTGATGGAAACAAAAACAAAAAGTATCTAAATGGAATTGACTAGATTATTCACCCAAAATCATATACTTTTTTTTTAATTTTTAAATTTCCAGCGTCTCTGGTTCGTACGCATGTGTAGACGCATAGTCGCATCAACGTAAACGAACCTAGTCCAATGAAATCATAAAAGGACATATATATCCTTATATATATATATATATATATATATATATATATATATATATATATATATATATATATATATATCCACATATTTATATACATATACATACACACACACACACACACACATATATATATATATATATATATATATATAAAGAAAGAACAGTAAGATAGATAATCCGATGTTCTTATAGATATTTTATTTTTACAAAATAGTGCTCAATGTAAATTTACAGAGCATTAATATTATAAATTAATTGATTTAAAATATGTTTTTTTTTTTTGCTACGCAGTTCTAATTTAACCATGTTTCAAAAAATGGAAGCTAAAAAGCTCCGAATTTAATTTTGTAATTAAATTAAAGAAATTAGTTCCATTTCATCCTCAAAAGATTTTTGGAGTAACTTTTAAAATTACTGGGTTTTAAAGACACAGATAAAATCATAATTCACGTTTCCAAGGTTACAGATAAATCCACTTACACCAGACAAGGGGTGTCTGCGTGTTCATTATGTCTATATTTTGATGTATCAGTTATTAGTTACGTTTTGGTAGGGGGTTGGGATGTATTTTTCAATGAAATCTAACATCCGTTAAATGCTTGTCGTCTGGATTTTTTTAAATTCTATTGTTAACGGCAAAAATTCTTACGGCATTTTTTTCTATTTATATATTTAAAAAATTTGGGGGGGGGTAGGTTAGAATATGTTTTATTTAACTACGATTTGAAATATTTTAACTTTTAATTTTTAACTTTTAATATACTATATTTCTTTTAAGAACAATTAAATGTAATTAGAATCCCTTACAGTATGTAGAATTATTTCACATCAAGTATAAGTATGTATATTATTAGGTTTCAATTTTTTTTTATTATTTAAATATTATTTAAGTAAACTTTATGACAATGACGGCCAAATTAGCTACTTAATTTCACTGATTTAGTAAACTTTTATTTTTTATATAAACCTAGTAATATATTGTTTCTCATGTAAGTACAAAGGACATGGCTCATTCAAAAGCTTACATCTTCTAGCATTTCATATTAATTTCTTTTTACTGTAGGTGTTCTATTGGATTCTTTTAAGTGCGTGTAGTACTAAGAGGGAGGTCTTAAGGTTAGAAAACGTTTTATTTAATTACAATTTAAAAGAAGTTTATGTTAAAATTCATTTTATTTAACTACAATTTTAAATACAACCTAAATTTCACTGTTATTTTAATAGACTATTTTTTAGAGAAAAAAAAGTAAATGTAATAGAATTATTTACAGTATATAAAATTATTTTTTCATGTTAAATATAAGTATGTATCGCACTAAGTAAAATCTTGTCATTTGCTGAATTTGTACTAATTCGTTTACTGATAACGGTATATGTTTAATTATAGATGTGAGGGTGATTTGATTTAGGGTGTATATATAAAGGATTGGTGTTGGGTTTTTTTATAAGATGTGTATGTATTTTTATTTAGATCTAATGTTATATCCAGGAAGTTCACATTTTTTAATTTAGTGCTAACCGTAATTTTTAAGCCCATGCTTTTAAATTCTTTATATAAAACCTTTCTAATTCTATCTATTTTGAAGTTAGTTGAGTTTCTAATAACCATAAGTCCATCGTCTCTGTACAAACCAATGTCAGTTATATTGATATCACGGTGCGCTGTAAGGTTGTATAATATAAAATGACCAATGAGATCAGAAGACACAGCTGAGTCTAGTGATCCCATTGTGATGTCAAAGTGGTCATAAGAATTCTTAATCCATTGCTCACCTTTATGTATAAGTACCGATTTTTTCGCATATAGAATAATGTTCTTTTCTTCATATGTAATATCCGTATAGTGGGTGGCAAAGTCCAACGCATTGATAAATAGTTCTTTAGATATTGATTGGTAATAATTATTAATATCAAACAGCATTAGTGTACAATTGTTTTTTTCTTTTATGTTAGTAAACCAGTTTATCACTTCCTTGGTATTAATCCATAGTTTCAGGCTTATTTTTTCTTTAATTTGTTTATTTACCCTTTCAAGGATCATTTTACTAATTTTTCCGATATCCGGTCTTGTAGGATTTATTATCCTTGTAGTGGGATTAGCCTCAAAATCTGGTTTGTGGTCCTTTAAGGTTATGCAGCATTCATTTGATATAGTTGACCTACTCTATCACTGATCTTTAGTTTATCAGTGATTTCCTTACTGCTAGTATTGATATTCCGAACTATGTTGAGGTCATTTTTATTCGCTTTATTGTAGTTCTTATGTAGGTCCTTATTTATTAGTTCGTTGTATTCCTTTGTGGTGGTTTTATAAAAGTTTCCAGTTTTGGAATTAATGTCTTTAATTTAATTACAAAATTAAATTCGGAGCTTTTAGCTTCCATTTTTGAAACATGGTTAGAACTGTGTAGCGAAAAAAACATATTTTAAATCAATTAATTCATATAATATATATATATATATATATATATATATATATATGTATCTATATATATATATACATATATAGAGAGAGAGAAGGTTGGAACCAAGATACTGGAATCAACTGATCTACTTTTTATTTATTTTTTTTATTTTTTTATTTTTTTTCACACGTGTATTGAACACTTTTTAATACTACTATTTCCTGGTCCAACTCAAATCTGGCCATTAACCTTTTATATATATATATATGTGTGTGTGTGTGTGTGTGTGTGTGTGTGTGTGTGTGTGTGTTAAATATATCGTATGCATTTCTGTTCATATTTACCCTTATAAAATATTGATAAAACACTTTTCTCGATGTGTTAGGTTTATTATACAAAGAGCAACTCTATATTTTATTTATAAATAATTAAAATATATAGGCCTTAGGGAGATATATTTGATTGACACAGTATTACACATACATGAATAAATTATTATTTTCTTATATTACATGTTAGCATGAACTTTATGAAATCACTAATGTTCATCAGTCTCTTAAAAACTTGTTTTCTTAACTTTTCCACACTTTCAACAATAACATTATTCTCAACAGTTTTTATTGGTTCCCATATAAGTTCATTGGCCGACTGTTGTTTTATATTCTGATTTACATCTCTTTTAGCGATTGATTACAGTTTTTCGATTCTGATGTGGCTGAGAGCCATTGCATTTATTTGGTATTCTTTAAAACTTTTTTTTTTTTTTTGGCAAGGTGGGCAACCTTTGGAGAATTGAAGGAGTATTGTTTTGCAAGAATATACTCGTTAGTTTATTAGTTGCGGTTTGTAGCGCTCGGAACACGTTTTGTCAAGGACATACAATAATTCTTAGCATTTATCTTGATACCATCATCAACTTCGAAGAGACCTATAATTTTATTGCTCAATTCTTTACTCCTCCTACTCACCGTTGGCTTCCTTCTTATAGGGAAATTGGCGGTTTTGTTGAGCATTGAATCACCTCTTAACTCCCAGGTCCGCCCTGACCCAGTTAGGGACAAATATTAAACCCCCAAATAAAAATCAATAGTACATTTTTATAATAAAATTGCCAACAATACATTTTATCATCTACAAACTATATATTTCAACGTTATTTTTAGCGAATACACACCGTGTATTTATTAAACAGCATATCTATTTATTTTCGTTTACCGGTCGAGAAAAAAATATTCGCTCTCCCTCAAAATTCTAACTGCATATTTTACTTTAATAAGATTTCTCAAATATTCAGACCGGTAGACAAATATAAATAAATATACTGTACTGTCTTCTCAAATATTCTTCTTTTATCTGTCGTGTCCCTTCAGGAGATAGGCGATCATGGCTCTCCACCTCCTCCTGTCTCTTGTAACTCTCAATAAGCTTTGAATTTTATTTCTCCCAGATTCTTTTCTGCCATCCACAGCCCATTAAATATGTTACGCGTTGCTTTCCCTTGTCCCTCTTTTCCTCTATCCGCCCTGTGAGTATCGGATTTCCCAAGCCTTCCTTTCTCATTACGTCTCCACAAAATTTCAGCTGCCTCTTCTTGATGTTGACCTACAAATGTTTATAACTTTTTATGAATATATGGGAGAGAAGGGTGTCAGCCGGCAAATGGTATCCATTGTACAACAGCACTTACAGTCGCTGACGAATTTTTTGCTTTTTATTACTGTTGAGGGGTCCTCCCCTTTTTACACAATTGGACTCACCCAGTATATACATATACTACTGCTACCTGAACACTCAAGAGGGAGAGTGAAAGGTTGTAGGTAACCGGAAGAGTGAGAGTGAGGTAACAGCGTTGTAGGTAACCGACAGAAGGTGAAGGTAACAGACAGACAGAACGAACGTAGCCAGCAAGAGTCACAGTGAGCGAGCACGTAGACTCAGTAAGTCATACAGCGATACTTCAATACCAAAGACTGTATAGATATTTTGCTACTAACCCGTATTCCTGGAACTACTAACCTGCATTACCAGTTTGTATTATTACGTTAATACATTATTTTACTATATTCATTCTTGGCGTTTTTTATTTATTGGTACCGGATTTCATCTTGGAATCCACAACAATTACCCAAAGGTAATAGGCATGTAAATATGTGGGTAACAGATCTATATGCAGCAAACACTGAAGATAGCAATTTAAGCATGAATAAAAAAAGAAAGCCTTATCGATCTATCTTGTGACGACAGTCTCAAAGCTAAATTCCAGTCATCCTTATCAAGACCTCATTTTTGGCTCTTTATAAAAAAAATGATTACCCATCACTCTGTAAAAAAGCAATGAAAAATTCAATTTCCAGCAAAATATTTGTGCGAAAAGACATTTTTATCTGTCATAGTAATTAAAACTCAGTACCGCTCTTGGCTTGAAGTAAACACAGCTCTCCATCTTGCAGTGACGTCATTAGAGCCAAAAATCTACAAAATGATTTCAAACAGGAACAAATACCACACTAAATATGTGTAATACTTGAACAAACTTCAAATTTTATATTTGTTTTATTTAAATAATTACACTGTAATTTTGTTAGCTTTAATGGGGGCATTTTATGTAAATAAAATAACAGTTTTCCGATTATTATCATTATATAAATGCATTTACCTTTTTTTCTAAATTCATATTAGTGGTCCACCAAATTTAAAATTATACATTTTGTCGTTTAAGTACAAATGTTTGCCGACCGCTGGACTAGGACTCAACCATCTAAAGTATTTTTATTGATAAATATGGTGTTATAGTAGATGCCTATAAAATGCTTGCATTCAGGGTATGACGATAAACTACATCTGCCAGCATAGAAATATTTTCGATTTCTTTAAAGTCTCTTTTTTCACTTAAAGACTTTGATGGACATTAATTTACATTGCAACGTTGGCAAAATTTCATAGAAATATTTTCGATTTTGATAAAACATTTTTCGTAAAGACATTGTTGAAAACTTATTTTTACTTTTATTTCTTCAAGACCTTATTAGAGTTTGAAAGATTTTTTTTAATCATTTTCAAATCGACCTGTTTATTAAACCCACTAACAAAAATGATTTGATCAATTTCTATTCCCACCACAGCCAAAACATAAAATCAGGACTTATCATAGCTCTTACAATATGCAACACTTGATGAAGAAGAGAAATACATTGAAGAAAAATAGTTTAAACTTGTTCACTGAGTATTTATCGATCCACCCACGAGGATAGAATGTGGCACAAGGCCGGTTTAATGTGGGTATCCTCGTCCGGGTTCCTCTCTGCTAACGCAGAGAGTTCGACAGAAGGCGCGCGCAGTCAGAGACCGCTCAACACTTGTTCACTACCTACATGATTTCACCCTAAACGCTAAATCAAGCTTACAAAGTTCACAATTCCAAAAAAATTGTATGCACCTTTAACGTCAACAACTGCACCACCAACTACAAAATTCATTATTCTACCCTTCGACAAAATAAACAAAATTCATTATCCTACCCTTCAATTCTCTATCAACAAAATTTTACGAACAAACAAGTTATCCCCAACACTAAAATCATTACCAAGACAATTAAAGATTTAATCAGCTATAAACATAGATCCAACATCAGATACGGGGATTTACAGTATAAAAGCCAGCAATACAAAAAGAGTTATATTTGCGAAACTTATAGAAATTTGAAAGCCTACGAACATAAGAGAGACTTACCTTTGAACAACCCTTTGAACTCTTGTATACTCTTTGAAAACCCACGACTTCGACTTAATAAACGTCACCCTAATAGGAAAATACTTAGATGTGGTCCTGATAAATATCTTCCCATCAATATACACACGTCAAAGATACTTTATTAAATCATCAACTTTTATAAAACCCATAATTAATAAATCTAAAAGATTAATTTTCCTACAACCGTAACCGATGCAACCTAAATTAAATGCACACGCACACACACGCACACACACACACAAATACACACATTATCAACTGATTTCTGCACACACAACTAGAATTATGATACACATATACAAGTGAATTATACAACGCTACCGAACACAACAAATGCATCTATATATATATGCATATATATATATATATATATATATATATATATATATATATATATATATATATATATATATATATACAGTGCTGTTCGATAAAAGTGACTCACTTTATCCTTTGAATTTAGCTCAACTTTCGTTTCATCGGAGAAGAGAACATTCTTCAAGTCTTCTACGGTGAAATCTTTGTAATTGTGGGCCCATACAAGTCTCTTGGCTTTGTTGGCTTTGCTCATTAGTGGCTTAAATCTTCGTGTACAAGATTTATAGCCTTGTTCTAGCTAGATTTGTAACCTTGTTCTGACGGACTGTTGAAGAGGCAAGACGAACACCTTTCTCTTCGCTTAGACTAGCTGCAATTTCTTGGCTAGTTATAGTCCTATTCTTCGCAACTTCTCTCTTGATTACCCTGCCAGTTCTATCCTCAATCTTTTTCTTTCGTCCCCTTGTTTTCTTCCTTGGAGCAGGAATGGCATCATTATGTGCCCTAAGCACTCGAGGGAGTTGATTGTGAGGTTATAGCAATTTTTGCAATTTCTCTCGTAGACATGACTGTTTTTCAGAGGGCAGTAATAGATCCCTTAAGTAATTCTGATGCGTGTTTGTATCCTTTCATCTGTTTAGTGACTTGAGTGGCTATTTCAAGCTGTTTTATACCGTATGAGGCTTTCTGGAATATTCTGGAATACTCTAGATTTAATTTAAGATGTTCTAGAATTCTGTAGAATATTGTTCTGAGTGTATTGTAAAATAGTTTTCAATATTTTGTTAAAAGCTCTTTAAATTTACCAGTTTAATCATTAGAATGTGATATCTGAGTCAGTTTTTTTGCACAGAGTTTTTTCCTGAATCTCATTTATATCCAAATTTATAATTATCAATAGAATACCTTAGGGTGAATAAACTTGTTTCCTAGGTGGTCGGGAAGGGGTCTTTATATTAGTAAGATTCAAAATTATTTTAAAAAATAAATAAATAAAAAAATGTAAATATAAAAATCAAACATCTCTCTCAAAGTACTTCTGGCACCTAAAAGAATCAAATAAAACACCTACAGTAAAATGGAAGTTAATAAGAAAAGCTAGAATAATTCCTGTCTTTCTTTCACGTCTTAAATAGAATATGTCCTTTGTGCATAAATGAGAAACTATGTATTACTAAGTTTATAGAAAATAAAAATTTACTGAATCAAAGAAATGAAATAGCTATTTTGTGCCGTCATTGTCAAAAATTTTCCTTGAATAATATCTAAAAATAAAATTAAAAAGTGCGATACATAATTATATTAGCTGTGAAAATATAATTTTATATACTGTAAGATATTCTATTACATTTACTTTTTTATATAAAAAATAGTCTATTAAAATTAACAGTGAAAATATTTAAAAAATTTTTTTAAATTGTAGTTAAATAAAACGAATTCTAACCTAAACATCTTTTATGAAAAGCTAGAATATGTAGGCCATGAAATGACCCATGTCCTTTGTACATACATGAGAAACTATATATTACTAAGTTTATAAAAAATAAAAGTGTACTAAATCAGAATTGAATTAGATATTTTTTGCCGTCATTATCATAAATTTTACTTAATTTTTAATATTTAAATATAAAATTTTTTTAAAAATGTGACCTGGTAATATACATACTTATACTTGATATGAAAATAATTTTACATACTGTAAATAATTCTAATACAATTACTTGTTTTAAAAAGAAATATAGTCTATCAAAAATTAAAAGTGAAAAGATTTTAAAATATTTAAAAATTAAAGTTGAAAATATTTTAAATAAAACGTATTCTAACCTAAACATCCCCCAAAAATCTTTAAGCATACAAATAGAAAAAATGCCGTAAGAATTTTTGCCGTTAACAATAATGTTTTTTTTAAAAAAAAAAAAAAAAAAGACCCAGACGACATTCATTTAACGGATGTCAGAATTCGTTGAAAAATACATCCCTATCCCTACCTAAACATAACCCCTTTTTCAAACGTAACTAATAACTGATCCAACAAAAGTTAATAAAATGAACACGCAACCAACCCTTGTCTGGATGAATGGATTTCTCTGTATCCTTGGAAACTGTAAATTATGATTTTTGCCGTGCCAGTAAATTTAAAATTAAGTTACTCCAAAATTCGCTTGAGGATGAAATGGAACTAATGTCTTTAATTTAATTACAAAATTAAATTCGAAGCTTTTAGCTTCCATTTGTGAAACATGGTTAGAACTGTGTAACGAAAAAACATTTTAAATCAGTTAATTTATAATATTAATGCTCTGTAAATTTACATCGAGCACTATTTTGTAAAAATAAAAATATCTATAAGAACACCGGATTATATATCTTACTGTTCTTTCTTTATATATATATATATATATATATATATATATATATATATAGTCAACAAATGCATCAACAAATCTTTTTCATATAAAAACATTTACCCACTTTTGCTTTTAGACATTAAATTGCACCTATAGTATTGCACCCATCATAATAAACCGTTACATCATTACCTACGAAAAATTTACATCTTACCTATAACTGAATTTGTCCTATGGTAAGTGTTCTAAAAGGCAAAAATCTTTTATAAATCTCTATTCATCTGTTATTCCCTTCTATAGCTGGAAGAATTAACTCAAGGGGAACAACTCATGCTTCCTTGCTATACATTTATACAAATGTGTCTCTTTTCTTTTATAATAGGAACAGCCAATTCAATTTTCACCTCCAGTCACATTCACTGATGCAACGATGCGTATTTCGTTCTTCCTAACAATAATGAGTGTAGAGTACATCAGATGCAGTTTTACTCACCCTACAGGCAAGCCACTAGTGGCGGGCCGCGATAGCAACGCTTGCGGTCCTCTGATGGCAATAACCTGCGTGCCACCGGTGGGCCTCTAACAGTCCGCCAGTGGTAATATTGCCGAGACGAACACGCCAGCGGCCCGACAGCGGAGCACCAGTGGTAAACGCTAGTGGCATACCGCCCAGTAGTAGATTAGTGGCTTGAGTGTATAGCAGTTATATTCAAGGGACTGTATATAATATACTGAGAGTTGTCAATCATCAAGTAAGCATAAAGAGGATTGAACTGTTTTTTTTATTTTCTTATTTTATTACATAAAATATTATTTTTTTTTATTACATAAAATATTATTATTTTACTCATTTATTTCTTTACTTAATGTAGTTATATAAAATTTCATATTTCTAAAGAACATTGTAGGGTATCCCCATAAAGTTTTGTTAGGTCGCGCTGTCAAGTTGCTATAAAACAGGACACTTCCTGTCTTTCTTTCACGTCTTTTTTTTCCTTCCAGCTGGAATGACAACGTCAATAGGGACATACCCGGACATGGAGATATATTTCCCTTTAGTAACTGAACTCTCTCTCTCTCTCTCTCTCTCACACACACACACACACACACACACACACACACACACACACACACACACACATGCATACACACACACGCATACACATACGCACAAACATACACTCACATACACACATGTGTATCACCCCCACACACACGCATACACACACGCACAAACACACACGCACAAACATACACTCACATACACACATCTGTATCACCTCCCACACACACGCATACACACACGCACAAACACACTCGCACAAACATACACTCACATACACGCATGTGTATCCCCACACACACACGCATACACACACGCACAAACACACACGCACAAACATACACTCACATACACACATGTGTATCACCTCCCACACACACGCATACACACACGCACAAACACACACGCACAAACATACACTCACATACACATGTGTATCCCCACACACACACGCATACACACACGCACAAACACACTGCACAAACATACACTCCACATACACACATGTGTATCACCCCCACACACACACGCATACACACACACGCACAAACACACACGCACAAACACACACTCACATACACACATGTGTATCACCCACTCCACACACACACATACACACACACGCATACACACACGCACAAACATACACTCACATACACACATGTGTATCACTCCCCACACACACGCATACACACACGCACAAACACACACGCACAAACATACACTCACATACACACATGTGTATCACCCCCCACACACACATATGCATGCACACACGCACAAACACACACGCACAAACACACACTCACATACACACATGTGTATCACCCACTTAATTCCTAACATTTAATGTTTTATATTCATACTCTTGAGTTTTCTCTCTTTTACTCAGTTATATAAAAACCAAAAATATCGCCTGGTTGAAATCGTCTTCCATTTCCTTGCACTCGCCTTTTGCATGTATAAAATATTGTTGCAACTGTATTTAGTCTGACTAGAATCAGTGCTGCAACAGTTTTTCAATATGCAACAGATTAAATGAAATAGCCTTGGTCGATTTTCGAAAACATCCGAACAAAAATTATTAAAAAAAAAAAAAATTATAAAGTCATCAAATACATTGAATCAGTTCTGGAAGTCGCTGCGTGTCACTGAGAGGTACATCCGGGTCTTGTTTCGTGCGTAAGCGTTCCAAAGCAGGACTTAAAAACCGGTAAACCAAACGGCGTCCTTCAACTCTTTCCATGATATCCTTGCCATAATAATGTCTACAAAATAAAAATTGGAATTTATAATTTATAATATTTAACAACGAATGACGGAAATTTTCCACATTGTAGTTTTATGGTTTAACCATAAATGGTAATTAGTTTAGAAATATTATACAAGGTAACAAAAAAAGTCCTCACAGTTTTTTGATTTATTAATCAAAAAGGTATACAGCAAATTTGACTTACTGTTAGCCCTCAAAGTAATCCTCATCGACAAAGTAATCCCCATCGGAACATTTTGTCAACTTGCAATGTCCTGGCGGTAAAAATCTTGGACGCAAAAAGTCCGTGACTATCTACACAAGTCTCTCTCATTTGCAAAGGATTTCTCACGACGGTGGTTGTCCAGGGAATGGAAGAGGAATCTGTTGGTGCAAGTTCCAGGGAGTAAGGTGGATGGCACAGTGTCTTCCATCCAAGTCACCATATGAAATCCCCGGCCACCGGTACCACATAAGGCTTGGCATTGTTATGGAAGAACTGTATACACTTGTGATTAACCAATGCTGACACCTTCTGCTTCAGTGCCTGTTGCACACGTTCTAACTGTTGCTTGTCCAGTGGTTCTCAACTTTTTTTTTTTTTTTACCTCCCGACCACTTTTTTTTTCGTGGGTCCCATAAGAATTCGATGAAAAAAAGCTTTTTTTATTTTTTACTAATAGTTTAGGAATTTTATTATAGAAATAGTAATTGTATAGGCTTTATTTTGAAGTAGAACTAATTAAATTAAAAGTGTATTTGACAACTAAATTCTATGGGACAAAAATTTATGTAAAATAACTCAGAATATAAAACATTTTAAAATATGTAATTAATATTTTTTTTTAAAAATGCAGATTTAATGTTATGGGATCTTACCCATAATAATAATAATGTACTATTCCATACTTAATAAATATTGCGCTTCAGGAGTAGGCAACAGTTCAAGTCAGTAGTTCAAGTCAGTAGTTCGAGTCGAGTCAAGAGTCGAGTCAGGGGCAGTCCGAAACAGAGTCGCGTTCAGACAATTACTGCAAGACATTGGAATAGTGATACTGGTCGAGACTACATTGTTCTCTCTACTAAACCTGATTGTTCATACTAATACTTCTACTTCTCTGTATATATTCCAATTTGTAATATATCTGTGTTATTCCATGCCTGTGTTCTCGTTCTTCTTTATTGGTTCTACCTTGGACTATCACCATGGTACAAGGAATCGGACCATAACAAGTGACGACCAAGATTCGAATTCATTCGGTGGAAGAAAAAAAAAATTCGTTTGCCACAGTATAACATTTAATGAGATAACTTCTCTGCGAGTTTTTTTTTTTTTTTAATAATTGGCTCCAGCAATGACAATGATAGTCGAAGATCGTCCCTTTTTACAAGGTAGAGTCTATATTAATTAATTTATAATAATATATTAATATTTTATGTTATTAATATTTAAAATTAATATTAACATTTATTATAAATACATTAATTGAATTTATATAAAAAAGTATAATCTTTATATAATTTTCCTTTATATATATATATATATATATATATATATATATATATATATTAAGAAATGGACAAAATCCGACAATTTATTTATTAAAGACATTTTTATGTTTAACGTTCTTTTTATAGATACAAGTATTTAAGTAAATGCTCTGTTTATAATAAACAGTATTAAATAACATTTACCGGCCTCAATGTCCGAGAAATTTTCATAGAAAATATTCGGTCAAGGCACGTCAGCGTATATGACGTTTCCGTATAGGATGCAGGTTCGAATCCTGTCAAAGGACGAATATTTTCAATGAAAATTTCTCGGACATTCAGGCCAGTAAATGTTATTTAATACTGTTTATTATAAACAGAGCATTTACTTAAATACTTGTATCTATAAAAAGAACGTTAAACATAAAAAATGTCTTCAATAAATATGTATATATATATATTTATATATATATATATATATATATATATATAATCCTTCCTTTATATATCCTCAGTTTTTATTCAACTTTTACAATCAAAACATCCGGTAGATTAAAAGGGACGCTCATTTACATTGCTTGATTTCGTTTTCTGCTAGTTTTAGAGTTGTTTAGTATCTTAATATGGCGTCGATTACTGTAGAAATTCCAATTCTCAGTTGTAACAACCGAACCGAAGTGGAATTGCTCTATGGGCCACTAAAATAATTACTGTAGATCCCCAGTTTGCTAATTTTTGTGAGGACCCCCAGTAATGTTACATGGACCCCCATGATTCATATGGACCTCGGTTGAGAACCAATGGACTAGTTCATCAGATATAGAGCATGATCTTGCATGGGTGTAGAGATGGTTTTGTAGTATGTATGAGTCACAGGGTCCCCTTGATGACAATCAATGTCTGGCATGCTTGGGAGTGTTGTAAGATCAAGATCCTACATTGTTTGTAAAACACAAAAAAATCAGGCTCCAAACTAAATCGTACAACAATGCATTCTGATTGGTTAAAAAAATATATAAATTACATCAACATTCGGAATGTACGACCCTATTTTTAGCCTGAGCGAAAATACGTTTGCGCCAACTAATCTGGATCCTACCACGTGACACATGTTTTGTATATAAACGACACTTTATTTCAACAACCAAAAGGGAAGATGGGAAGTTTCAGACCGAAGCTATACCGTTCGTGTTGTTATTTTCATATTCAGACTAAACGTTAAAATCCTTTTTAACATCAAAACAGTTTACAGTATGCTTACAAAATAAGCAAACTACTTTTATAACACAAGCAAACTAAAGTCGATAACTAATCAAAGAAAGACAACCCAGTAAAACACGTCAATTGCATTAATACACAATTTACATAAATCAAATTATTTAATTTCGCCAAAGACACAATTATATTATAAAGCACTTTCTCATTTTCACACACAGTGATTCACAACTCTAAATCTTTCTAATTAAATTTTGCTATGAAATGAACACGTATGGTCTTCTGAAATAAAATCCACTACAAACATGGCAAGCCTAAGATGGGTCCAACCAAAGAAATGTAAAAGAAAATAACCAAGACTGATATATATATATATATATATATATATATATATATATATATATATATATATATAGCCTCTTTCTCTTTACTTCACTCTCCCTCTTCTTTCTTTTTTTTTTTTTTTTTTATCTTTTCTCTCCCATTTCAATATATCACTTCCGTTAAGCTAACCGTTTATATAGGTCAAAGTCTGGTCACTCCTCCTCCCCCAATAGTTAGTATGATTGAGAGAGATATTAAATTAAACCCTCCCTAAACTCTACCATGTCTCTCTAACTACTCATATTACACCCTCTGTCAAATTGCAAAAACTTACACTACCCATCAATTTTCATTTTTCGTTTCATTTTTGGAAGTGCTATCTGATGATCCGGAGTCCTTTAAAAGGGCTCTGGTGAAATAAATTATTATAATGGAACCATAAAATTATATATGTATTAACAAACAAATGAATACAAATTACAAAAACAATAATGCATATGTGTAACAAATTGTGTACAGTTTGTGTTCCAAGAAATGCGTGAATGAATTTAACTGTGTGTGTAATGTTTCATAGCGCTTTCCCCAAAAGGGAGAAAGCGCGACTTCTCTACAGAATTACATTGCTGTGGGTCTGAGAACAAAATTGAAAGATAAAGGGTTTTCTCAAGTATATATGTAGTTTAAGGATAGCTCCAACAAGTGATGGTTTCAGAATTTAGGAGGAGATAACTCCGACATTGGCATCCGAGTGTGTGGGATACCCATTTGCTTAACTTGTACGCCTTTCCTATGCAGTGCAGCTGAAGTCTGACAGTTTCATCATAAACTTGGAAGCGTTCAGCAAGCCCATCACTGGTTTGGTTGTTGTCCTCTCTACGACTACCTTCAGGGTTTCATTATTCAGAACCTGTGGCCATCTACTACGGGGTTCATCACAAAAGGGACGGATCTCCCGACCTGAACATCTGGAACTAATGTAATAAAGCAGACAACACCGAACAAGCTGCTTCGACATGGCCATGTTCCCTTGTCGCTGGTCAAGAGCAATAACTGATTTTTTAAAGTAATTTGTAACACGTTTATTTATCATCTCTCAGTTGCGACTCTGTTTTGGGGGCAGAGTGCGCACAGAGGAGGCCCCGTTGAAGAAAAGAGTCGTAACTGAGAAAGATTATACAGCTGCCCGAGGCCGCGCCCTCTCGTTGCACCAGAGATTGCGGGACATCTGGGAATTTTTTGTTTCTAGCCTGGGTGTACGCGCTAGTGATCCCCATATTAAACCGACCCTGTGTCACAACGCGACTTCGTTGGGGGGGGGGGATTAAATAACAAATAATATGTGGCATGCAGGGCACCCTTCAAAACGAGATTTAAAAATCAGAATAAGTGGAATAGACCCCTTGACCCCCATGGATCCCAGTTATCAAAAGCTCTACGTAGGCCGTGTCTACAATGGAGTGATTATTTGACCCTTAGTTTGAATTGGGTCTACTGAACTGACTGAACAAATTAATAACTGGAGACCAATGGGTTGCACTGCTACGAGAATATTTGCATCTATTCATGGACTCAAGATGTCATCGGGCCTAAGTCTCCCAGATTTGGATTGACGAGCATTCTGGAGACTGCCGAAGAATGATGTGGCGTCCACCTTCGCCTGACACGACTCCAATCGAATAATTTGGGAGCGTAATGGAGGGGGTCTATTCGTAAGCAATATCCTGTCATTGTACCCAAGTTGCATGGAATTAGTTTGAGGAGACATATTCAGCTTTTCTTCACAATGTTATAAATGCACCCAAATTAGAAATCAAACTGAGACAAGTATTCTCGCCTTTATCGAAGAAAAAATATCCACCATATTAACCAAGGGACATAATTATTGAAATTTTGTCTTTGAGTTATTTCCCTTGTCTTATCTTTTTAATTTAAAATAACTGCTAAACACAAAATAGTTTATGACAACTTCTTAATTGGTAACAAATGACAAGTCGATCGCTAAAATGAAGCAATATTATTTGGATAATAAATTAGGCCAATCTTGTGGATATTTCACTGAACAAATTATGTCGAGGTTTTCTGGAAAGGTTTCGTATTCATTCCAGACAACACCTGACGAAGGCTGCAGTACGGATCAAGTAAAACTTGTATTAACAATAAAAAAAATATGTATAAATGAGAAATTTCACCTTACGAACAATATTGTGTATGTTAATGACTCTTTGCCGAGTTATAGACCAAGTGTGAAAAACTTTCTTAATATGTATATATAGAAAAAGTTGCAAATTAAAAAAATAATAATGTTTTTTTATGAAAGTATTCATTTATTTATATATATTTGATATTTCAGATTGACCTCAATCTTTCTTCAGAAATAACTGTTTATTTACAAGTAGCGTCTGTCGCGAGATGCGGACGTCACGTGATATGGAACGCCACTGTGTTCGAATATTCTTAACGTAAATATGTTGTTTAAGAAAATAAAAAAAAATTTAACTATATCTAAAAAAATTTTTAACTATTGAAATATTTATAAAGATTTAAAATACCCAAGTCTTTATTTAAACCTAGTTTATATGTATTTAATTTTAAAATCCAGTATTTTTCTTTTTTTTCTGCCTGTGTATGTGGAACTGAAATCGAAATCTATCAATAAACATTTACAGCTTTCTAACGAGTGTCCTGATTGATTAAAGTGTTCAGCTATGGGGAAATAAGGATTGTTTTGACGTATGGTTCGTTTATGATTGTTGAAGCGAAATCTAAAATTATTTCCAGATTCACTAATATATCTACTATTAGGACATAAGGTGCAGAATAAATAGTAGATTACGTTATGGCTATCACAGGTGAGGTGAGGTGGGTGTATCTTGATATTGATGTTGGGTACAGAAAATACATTATCTATTATTAAGTGTTTGCAAACTAAGCAACTAGGTTTGTTACATTTGTAATTTCCTGATTGGTTTGTATTGTTTAGATATTTGGCGGAGGTGAGGATAGCTGATAGGTTAGGTGTTTGTTTCTTTGCATTTATGGGTGGTTTATCGAAAATGATCTTTTTGTCGAATTGGAGGTTCTTGTAATCCTTTTTTAAATTGTGAATAAGTGTGTGGGAATATTGATTGTGGTTAAAAACCATGGGAATCCGATTGTTGTTTTTACTTTTCTTGTATGTGTATATAAATAAATAAATACTTTCATAAATAAATAAATACTTTCATAAATACTTTCATAAAAAACTTTATTATTTTCTTGTATGTGTATATAAATAAATAAATACTTTCATAAAAAACATTATTATTTTTTAATTTGCAAATTTTCTATATATATATATATATATATATATATATACAGTAAAAGGATTTGAACGTCTGAACGATATTTAGATATGTTAATGATTCTTTTCAAAATTAAAGATAATTGTATTATCTCTCTGTTTGTTTAGAAGAACGACTCTGAATTCAAAATCTTGAGAAGGTAATGGGAAACTGAAAAGCACCGGGCGGGGGGTAGCAATATTTCTCGGAAACTTCGGAATAAACGCACAGAATCAAAGGTACAAGCAAATAATATGTTTATTTATTTGACTTCGAGTCCTTTGTAATTCGGGTTAGCGAAAGTTCGTTCGGCTGATTAGTTGATAGTTTATGAGTCAGACTTTCTCTCTTGCTATCTGTCTGCTTACACTTTATATACACTTAAGAACGGCTCCAGATTACTGGGCACGAAACTTGCTAACATCAAAAATCTCTCTGTTCTTTTAACTGGCCAAATTTTTTTTTATTTATTTTCTGGCGTTCCTTTCTTTTTTTTTTTTTCTTTTTTTTTTATAGCGGAACTTATGAAAAAAAAAAGCTTCTCTTATTTTGGTAAATTTCTAGGCACTATAATTTTAATTCTTTTTTACCTTTTATTTATTTATTACACTTGGGCTCACCACAAAACGATTCCATATATCCGAAGAAATAATACTAATGGAAAAGAAATCTGCTGAGAGCTATGATCCTGAGATGCAATGGCAATTAAGAAACATGTAGGGAAAAGAACACTTTCTTCTTTTTTTTTTTTTTTTTTCGCTGTTTTATATTAGTTTTCTTTTGTTGTTTTTACTTTTAATCTATATATAAAATTCTGTGACTTCAGTTAGTCGACCTGTCCGTCACACCCTCTAAAATACATTGACCAATCGAAACCAAATTTTGGGGATAAGTACAAAACAAGCAAGGGGGTACAAAATACAGTTGGATTTACTAGAGTGCGTAGTTTAGTACAGTAAATTTTCATTAATTTATTCGGAAAAATAAAGTTTTACTATTTAATATACAAAATACTCCCACTATTTTAAAAACAATTTAATGATTAAAATAACAAATAATCATTTAATAAAAATGCAATGTTGTTTTTTTCATATCTTTTCCAAGTTTTTATATATACAAGAATCCAGTTTCCAGTTGGCTTTGCGTTTGTGTGAAATATAAACAAATCACAAGGCTAAACGCTTCAAAATGTTAGAATTTGACTCCAGAAAGAAATATTTACCTATGGCCAGTTGTATGTTACACGCCTAAGAGTAAGAAATCCTAAGAATTTATTCTTCGGTTTTAAAAAAGGAAGAAAAGAAATTTTCTTAAAAAATATTGATTACCTATAAAATTAAATTAAATTAAAGAAATTATTAAACTGTGAAGTAGGATTTTTGTCAAAGTATTCTTCCATACAAATCAGATTATTCCAATTTCATCGATTGGTTTGCGAAATTGAACGTAACTTAGAGTTTGTAAATCTCGACAAAAATGTTAGCGATAAATTTAACAATACTAAATAATGTAAGGATTTCAAAAACGCGTCAAATTCTAATCCCAAGAAATAGAGACTTCATAAAATTACAAAAATCGACAGAACGGAAAGCAATTATGCCTTTTGAAGGATGTGAATTATAAACATTTGTAATGAGTGAATTGGTTCTTTAGAATCGTGACTGGTACATGTTTAACAGTCAATGACATTCGCTAAATGATACGTTCCTGGGAAACAAAGTAAATGATAAAAGGCATGCACACACAGACGCGCGCGAACACACAAATACACTTGCAGACACAGAGGCACGCACATATAAGCTGTTGGGGCGCACCCATCTTCTCATCAGAATGGACTGATCTCTACTACTAATAGGACAGTTCTATAGAGTTCTGGGAAGATCAGGTGACCATCACACTTCCGTCTCTCTACCGGAAGATACAGTTGGACTTTATACTCTTTCTGATTGTTACTGACTAACCTGCGTTCGTTTGACTACTAATCTCTCTGGTGTAAATACCTCTTCGAATATACCAGTATTTTTCCCTGCGTATGTGTTTGTCCTTATTTCAATACACGCACGCGGAAACACTCAACATCTCAACATAAGCACATACACATACGCACGCATTAACACAGGCGCACATACACATACACGAACACGCATGTATACATACGCATACATACACACATACATGCATATGAACACATACACGAACACATGCACACACACACGCACATAGAGGCACACACGCGTTTACCAGTACGCAAATATTCACAATACACAAATTCTAATGATTTAAAAAGCAGAATTCTTCTTCATGCAACAACAGTTAATTCCATCACTTAAATCCAAGATTACTCGTGCAGAAAATAGGACAAATGCAAAATTGTATAAATATTCCTGTCATTTATTGACAATCTGTATAAACTAGAAGCAACATAATTCACAGCGCATTTCATATTAACTGCTAGTTTAATGTATTTTAATCTTTCATTGTTACTTCAAATTACGATATAATACTGTAGGTGAAATGGTGCCTCTTTAAGCGTACTTTAGATGTTGCATAAAGCCGAAATTATGGAGCATTCAGTGAAGATCGAACTCACTATTTAGTCGTAATTAATCTAGTGGGACAAGAATGCTAACAATTACATCACGTCAAAGTGACCAGAATGGCTTAGATGTGGCTCAAAGTATGAGAATCGAACTCACTATTCAGTCGTAAACTCGATAACCATTTCACCACCTCGAATTGCCCGAAATGATTTTCTAAGCGTAGCTTACATATGGCATAAGGCCGAAAATATGGGTCACACAGTGGGGATCGAATTTACTATTCATTCGTAATTGATTTAGCCAATCAAACATTACACTATGCCCATACTGTGAGTGAAATGGAACAGAGTAAAAGTGAAGAAAGAGACCGAAATCATGTTATTAAAAATGATGAACCTTGAAATATATACCAATTTTTTTTTTCCCGCCAATAGGAAACAAATAAAAGAAAACCGTAGCGGACTTCGAGTCACTTAGATAAATTGAGCGCCATAACGTACCTCATAGCTCGGCTGAGCTTCTCGTAATTCATGTTGCCATTGTTCTTAACACAGCCCCAAAGTTTCGCAAATTTCTCTGAATGCACAAAGCGGAATTTGCCGATGGCCTCGTCTTCCCATTTGATGATGGAAGGATTGAAGCGGCCATTTTGTAGAGTGGAATATATAAACTCCCAAAGAGGAAGCATCTTCGCTGTAATACAAAAATATATCAAACACATTATTAGGATTTTCTTTAATGTTTTTTAGTCAAAACGTGCATAAATGAAGCAGATACTTTTATTAGGCGTAAAATCCCTTCAAAAGCCAAGATTTCTGGCAGTTGATTATGAAAATGTAATTGAAATTAATTCAGATACTCAGTTAAATACAATGTTTGAAGGAATTCTAACCAGTAGCATTTTTTCTTGTGCAATATATTTCAAGAATATCTGGATTTGTCAAAACGTTTTGTTTTTTTCAGTTTCTATTACCGTTTGCAACAAATATTCATGTGAATCTAGATTTTATAAATACACTAGCAAAAAAAAAAATATTTCAGTAAACTGGACGCTGCACCAAATATGCGAATCCAATTATCCGTTATCAAATAAAATTTACAGGCGATACTCGAGTCCAAGAAGTGGCAACTTTCTTAACATTGATACTCGTTTAATACTGTTTTTCACAACAAATTCATATCAGTTCAAAAAAGTATTATTTTTTTATTTCAATGCTTAATCTATGTTTATTTTTTATATGTCTCGGAAAGGGATATATTTGTTCGAAGTAGGAAAGTGGTTTTGAACTACTGTAACTGAGTAGGACAATCTACCAGATAACTGTAATGGACTGGTCGTCTTCGTAGGCAGTAGGCGTCGCTAATAGGCGTAGTGAATAGGCGTAGACCATGTACCTTCACATCAGTCTGTATTTATAGCTGACACCAGCCAATCATATTACTATGAGGGGGAACCCAGGTGTATGCATTACATCAATTTTTTATATGAACAAATCATTTGATAAAAAAATTATTTTATTTTGTTGTCAAGTTTATCTCTCTCTCTCTCTCTCTCTCTCTATATATATATATATATATATATATATATATATATATATATATATATATATATATATATATAATAAAAAATAGGTTTGTCACTTAACTGACAGCATTCCGACTCCAGAGATTCGTAGACGGGACGTTCGGGAATTATTCCGTCCACTCAACTCGTCATAGGGTATCAGCAGTTGAATTGCATATACTTCTCGATTTTTCTTTTTTATGTGGACTTTTCAGTGGTGCAATGTTTTTTTTCCAAAACATTAATGAAAATTTACTGTATTAAGCTACGCACCCTAGTAAAGCCAATTATACTTTGTACCCCACTTACCTGTTTGCACTTCTCCCCCAAATTTAGTTTCGATCGGTCAATATCTAGCTATTTTAGCGGGTGTGACGGACGGAAGGACAGACTAATGGAAGTCATAGAATTTCATATATAATAATAATAATAGATTACATGACTACGTTTGTATTTGTGGGGAAAATAGAAATGGCTTACCTCCCAAACTCCCTCGCGTCTGTCTGGCCTATGGGTTGAGAAAAGAAAGAAAGGATCCAAAATGGCGTCCGTGACTTTTTAATATTCACGGTCTTGTGCAGTCTCGCAAGGTCGCGTTATACGCATGCTAATGAGGTGTGTCTGGGCTCCATAAAAGCAGGTCGCTTGGAGAAAGTGGCAGAAGCCATTACACCCGTGTTCGGTATACATTGCTTTGCGTTGCGTCGTGTCAGACGTTTTCCTACAGAAAGAGTTGCGTCCCTTACACTCCATATTGAATTTGACTCCTTTGCTACAGTATTCTATGTTATCTCGGTGAATAGTTTCTTTTTTTTCATCCCGGAAACGTTTATACAAGATTCAATAAAATTCATGCAAAGTGTG
Source organism: Acanthosepion pharaonis (assembly GCA_903632075.3). Classification (NCBI taxonomy): domain Eukaryota; kingdom Metazoa; phylum Mollusca; class Cephalopoda; order Sepiida; family Sepiidae; genus Acanthosepion; species Acanthosepion pharaonis. Next base: position 56,495 of record CAHIKZ030000247.1, on the reverse strand, counting down.
CTAAACTCACTTTTCTTGTTGCCTGCCATGTTCGATTTGATACCCGGATGGAGTCGGGGTCGTCCTGGTCCACGTTTGGGATTTTGGAATTGGTCAAACGTTTTAAGAGCAAACCGTCTACCTCGGGAGTTGATGACATTACAAGAAGCGTCGATTCGCATCCCTGCATCCGTTTCATGAACCTGAACCTGATATTTCGGCACAACTAAATCTTAAAATATAAAGAAATTGAAAAATTTTCATTTACATTGTTCGGACTGTTGCCCCAATCTTTATTGTCATATTAACGACGTTCCGGTCGTTGTACGCCCCGGCCTTCTTCAGGTGATACACGTTGAAATTTCAAACCAAATCCTTTATTTAGTCCACAGGAATAGATTTTTCTCGTTCCACATGCCATGCCATTTCTGAATACCCTAGTTTTCAGTTAATTCCCTTAATAACACAACTCTTCAAGATTTTGTTCACATCTACTGTGGCCAGGTATTGAACTCACAACTGTTTGGGTTACGTTATTTTTAGAACACTTCAACCAATGCTTTTATCCACTGAGTCATGTGTCCTTGGGAAAACTGAGATATCCAGAAAAGGCATTGTACGTGGAAGTAGAACGCTCTCCAAAAAAAGACGTTCTATTACAGATTTTTGCTTTCTCCGTGTCCATTTCGAAAGAGAATTATGAATAAGAAAGGCGCAAGTCAATCAGCAAATGTTTTCCTTGGTTTTTAGACACTGTTTAGTTTATAGCGAAAAAAAAAGCTACTATGTCTGACTAATACTTATAAATTAAATTAGAATAGATATTACTATTTGACCGAAGCTATTACCGTATCCCATAACATTTATAGACTATCCCTGTTGTAAAACTGACAACTTTTCTTAAAAAGGAAATCCAATCAGTGTTTAACTGGGGCAAGGAATCTTACTTATTATAAAACGCAGATTGTGTGTGTGTGTGTCTGTACGTTTATATATTGGATCGGATTTCCTACATTTTTCAACCGATTTCAACAAAACTTCATAGGACTATGTAAAATTACCTTGCGGTGGTTCTGACAGCGCCAAAAATTGGAAAAACACAATTGTTTTTGTACAAAATCAATTAAGAGGCATCGCGAGAATGAAAGGGGGACAACTCATATAGAGTTATACTTATAAAACCCAGGTTGTGTGTGTGTGTGTGTGTGTGTGTGTGTGTGTGTGTGTGTGTGTGTGTGTGTGTGTGTTCGTTTATATATGGGATCGGATTTTCTACATTTTTCAACCGATTTCAACAAAACTTCACTTTTTTTGGCAGGTAGTGTTTCTTATTGTCTTGAACACTTTTTTCTTTATTTTTACATTCAGAATGCTTTAAAAATTCCATTTACAAGACAATTGTTTATAATAAAATTCTATTCAATCGGTAGACTCATAACGATTGAAAACAATGTTTTTGTTTGAGTTTGGGTTTGACCAATTCGTAAAAAAAACAAAAAAACACACTAATTAAGACATGCGTGTCCGTCAACCTTAAACAATAATCTTTGTCAATTTTATTTTTCAGTCTTTATGATGGTCGATACTTGATCTATCTCTTACTGTTATATCCCCGGGCAACGCCAAGCTCTACTGCTAGTGGCTTATAAATTTTAATGCCTAAAAAACAAAACTGCTTTAATCACTACAGAGAAACTTTTATGCCCGCCATCCGCATAGCTGATGCTAATCTCAAAGGAGAGAAACACTTTACGACTTGTTGGGCTCAAGTTTTGACATGAAGTGGAATGATTGATTATATAGAATCAATTGCTAGGTTTACTGCTAGGTTTACTGCTAGGAATTGTCTGGCACTGTGCCGTGTCAGGTAATTATTCTGTTCTGAATCGATCTTGCATATTCATAACTCTACCATTCGTCCCTGCATTTAATATTGCTGCCATATCTGGTCTTATGCTCCTACTGTATAACTCAATATTCTTGACAAAATTCAAAGAAGGGTCTGCAATATCATCGATCCTGTTCTGACACCTTCGGCTTCAGTCATTTTCTCACCGATTTCATGTGGCTTCTCTCTGCAAATATTTTCATGACTTTTGTTCTGATGAGCTTTCCTTCTTTGTACCTCAACCTCATGAATTTAATCGCAGTACTAGATTGGCAACTAGGTCTCACCGGTTTATTGTTTGAAATAGCTTGACACAACCGCTAGTTTTATTCTAATAGTTTCTTTTCTCGCACTTATCGCCTGTGGAACTCCCTTCCGATTTCTGATTTCCCTGAAGTATCCCTTTAAAATATATCTTACAGTATAGCATACAATATATTTGTCAATATCTTACAATATATTTTTCAGTATACTTACAATATATCTTACGATATAGTATAGAATATATTATTCAATATATCTTACAGTGTAGCATACAATATATTTGTCAATATATTTTATAATATAACATAAAATATATTTGTCAGTATATCTTACAATATAGCATGAAATATATTTGTCAATATAACTTAAAATATATCATAAAATATATATTCAATAAATCTTACAATATATTTTTCAATATAACTTACAATATCAGACTATATTTATGAGATAAGGTATTATGTAGATTATTTACATTATTCGGACTATTGTCCTCATCTTTGTCGCCATATTTATTACAACGTTTCGGCCGTTGTGCGCTCTGGCCTTCTTCAGGTGGTTGGAATGTCAAACTGAACCCTTTATTTCGACATTCCAAACACCTGAAGAAGACCGGAGCGTACAACGGCCGAAACTTTGTAATAAATATGGGACAAAGATGAGGACAATAGTTCGAATAATGTAAATAATGAACTTAGAATATATTTTACGATATAGTATAGAATATATATTTCAATATATCTTACAATATAGCATACAATATATTTGTCAATTTATCTTACAATATACCTTAGAATATAGAATATATTTTTCAATATATTTAAAAATACAGCATACAATAAATCTTTCGATATTGCATATAATATTTTTCGATCTATCTTACAATATAACATCCAATATATTTTTCAATATACCTTACAATATATCTTACAATACAGTATACAATAGATCTTACAATTCAATAAATGTATCAACATTTACTTGTATATGAAGCTGAGTGATTGGAACCGGTCTGTGTCGGAACAAATGTATCGAGAAACGAACTTTGAGTGTTTGGTGGAAATGAAGTGGATTGCTCCATTTTGCTACCCACTTGATCTGAATGTTGCGTACAAGAAACGTCTCGGATTTCCGGGCCCATCGACGCATATGCATGGATTTCTACTGTAAAAAAAAAAGTCATTAAAACTGGATAAAAAGATAACAAATGAAAAACAGACAAATGATTAAAAAAAATGTGACAAAGAATAAAGAATGGCAAAAAGAAAGAAGGATAAAACCCGTAAGGAAAATATTTAATAACATCCTTGCTAAAATAGATACTGTCGGATAGAACGATAATGTTGTCTTCTTGTCGTGGTCTCTGATCGATGGGAAGCCAAAATTAAGACTGACAGGTGAAACAAAGTGGAAAGCTATTTATTTAGACAGCAGTGGAACGGAGAGTGACAATTACCCGCGTATCTTTTTACTCACTGCTCCAGGATAATATCGTATTTTAAAATTAACGAATGTCTCTATCCCGTTCGAAGCAGAGATATTTTTTGATATATCAGGTTTGCTTAGTAGTTCTGGTGGAGTTATAAGACAACAGATTACATTACCGTTTCTTTCGTCAACATCTATTTTCCCAGATATACCTGAACCCCTAAAAATTCCTTCTGAAGATTCATACTATTCGTTACGACTAACACAATAAGGTGATAACGCTGACGTGTATAGATTTGTTAAAGAGCTGACCTTTTGATAATTTAATAGGTCCACACTTACTCGGTCTTTTCAACAGGAGTAGAGATTTATCCCTTGTTTCCGGTTTACGATTGGGTTTCCGGTTCCTTTTAAAGTTTTTCCTTTCTCTTTCACTCCTAGTGACCCCTTGTGTTGTAATGGCATTATCGCTTTGCTTGGGATGAATTGGTTAAAAAAAAAGAAGTTAACTGGCGTAGAAGTATTGGGAATCATTTTATAACCCACTATTTCAGTACCTGCCTCTTTGCTGACAGCAGGATGATCTAATATCAAATGTAAATTTAAATGTTTTTTTAAAATAATACATTTTTATAAATTTGATTCAGTTTAAACAGAGGAGTCATAAGAATGATTTCAAAGAGTCGAGCATTTCGGCTTATCCTCTTTTCGCTCTTACCCCAATAGTGTTGCCAGAGAGAAAGGGAGATTAGCACTTGCAACACAGATGGCTATTTCAATTTCTTCTAAATCAGGGGGAGGCTCCAGCACAAGGCCGGTTCCAAGGTCTCCTACCCACCCACGAATCTATGATACAGTCCCCCTCCCACCGAATCTATAACACGGGACCCAACTCTAATACATCTCAATTTTCATAAGATATTATTCATCATATAGTAACCGTAAATAAATTTTATAATAACCTAGTTATTATATAAAATTTACTTTTTTATAGTAACTTAATTATGCACAATAATGGATTATCTGCAATATAGGTGAATAATTCAACTAGAATAATTGAAAATAAATACAATGTATCTAAATAGAAATTAGAGACATGTCATAATAGATCATTCCACATTAAATAATTAGACATGTCATAATAGATCATTCCATCTTAAATAATTAGAGACATGTCATAATAGATCATTCCATCTTAAATAATTAGAGACATGTCATAATATATCATTCCATCTTAAATAATTAGAGACATGTCATAATAGATCATTCCATCTTAAATAATTAGAGACATGTCATAATAGATCATTCCATCTTAAATAATTAGAGACATGTCATAGTAGATCATTCCATCTTAAATAAATCAACTTTTGCGGTAGTTTTTAACATCAACTTGAGATTTGACTTATTCAAAAGTTGAATAATTTTAACACATTCAACATTATGGATTTGAAAAATGTAGTGAATTTTTATATAGTGTTTTTATTCGAGACTTAGTATGAGCAAAGCAAAATCACGGATTTGGATGAAAAAAAAAGGAAAAGAAATCAAAAACGACGTCAAAATGAAATCATCCTTTAAAAGTCAGTTGGCCTTAGTATAATCTCTGTCTATAAAAGGCAGGATGTGTGCGGGGGGGGAGGCACGGTGGAGTAATGGATAGCGGCTTGGATTGAGGAATCGGACAGCCGAGTTCGAATTCCAGTCGAATCCATTACATTCACATACGTGCTAACACCCTTGGGAAAGGTGTAAATCCTCTTTCTTCTCCCTCCAGCTATGGGTAAATAGCATGACAGACTGGGTTCTATAGCCTTGGATGGCAACTGGTCTAGGAGAAGGAAAACTCTGAATTCAAACCTGCTCTTAGAGGAGGGTGAATGGAGTCTCTTTGAGCCTTGGTTGGCAATCCATTTAGTGTTGGTGTCACGATAAAAACACCCTTGATGGCCCTAGCGAAGCATCAAGAATTCAGCTATTTTACAAGATTATGAACTACACCAATCAAAGTATTGGTGAGTTCAATCTCGGCTGAGGCCGCAAGATGATGATGATGATGATGTGTGTGTGTGTGTAATGAATGCACGGCCGCAATTTTCGACGGGTTTGCACCAAAATTTACACGCACATGCTCCAAGTTAGCGGGAAGGCCAAGACCGACTTTGCATTTCCCAACTCACATCGATAGTGGAAATAATCGATTTTTTCATGCTTCTACGGCACTTTTCATGTAGTTTGCGGCCATTTTGTACTGGCCACAGTGAGAGCCAATAGCTGGCTGCCACGAATAGGCAAGAAGATTCTATTGGCCAGCGTGAGAGCCAACAGCTGACTGGCATGAATGTTAACTAGCATGCTAGCATGCAAAAAAAATCGATAGCTGCATTCGTCACAAGTGGGAAAAATTTAAATCTGCATGGCACTTTACTCCAATTGGCTCATTCGCTTGCTTCTACTCAACGTTGATTCTGATTCCGTAGAACTTGGTTGGGTGTGAAAAAGTATTTGTTAACATTCTTTTTTCATTCGATTTTTCCAGTTACGAGTCCTTTTTTGAAGATGATCGTCTTGTGTTCATTTTGTTTAGTTCTTTTTTCGTAACAGATTTAATGTTTAGTATAGAGCTTAGAAAAAATTCGCAGTATGAGATAGGCAAGAAGTAAGGCATGTGGCAACATCAGCACGGCAAAGGGCACTCCTTTAAAGGCAAGGAAGGGCAAAAAATATTTTAAGTCAAGTGATAGCGATTGCTGTATGAGTCGTACGATTTTTGAATCAAGCACGGGCAACGCCGGGCCATGCTGCTAGTCTATATGTAAATGTAAGCAGAGAAAAAGCAAATGAATCTGGATTTTGGTTGTAGCACGTGTTGCTGTAAAGCTTCTCTGAAGTGGACTGAATCTAACAGTGGCAAGGACATTAATCCATTTCATTTGTCCCTACTCTGCCAAGGCCATTTACTCACTTCGCTTATCTGCCCGCTAGGTGGTGTGTTTTATCTAAAACCCTACAACCTTTTCAAGCTAAATTCAGAATTATTCTTCTCATAAAAAGTACATTCAACCTAGTTATTTACGAGTATTTTAATTCAGATGTTCCTTATCCTAGACTGGCTTCCAACCGAGGCAAAATAGACCAGTTTACCTTGTTATTTAACCCATAGCTGGATGAAGATTGATTCATGCCTTTTCCAAGAGATTTAGTGTGAAATGAATGAAACAGCATTGCTCAGATCTCGAAACCGGTTCGCCGATTCTATTTTTCGTGCCGATAGCCGTAACACTACTTGCACACCCAAAACCGTAACTCATGTCAACATATTTTCGCTATCCGACAACGGCGGATTACTCACTAACATGTGAATTTTTTCTACAAAGAGCTCGGCTTCCAGGAGCCATATTTATTTTCTTCTAGTCGCATGTAACATCCTAGCTGGAAGCGGCTGGAGTGATCCTCTTATCGGCGCTGTCATATCAGTTTGTAGCTGCTGTTCCGCTCTCTTGGTCATAAAGTGGGGATCCGAAGGTGGTTCACATCTAGTCTGGGAATATTTGGTGTAATATTCCCATGCTAGCTTTTTTGTCGCTTAATTATTTAGAACTTACAGCCAGAATTCCCTTGCTAATTCTTTACACCTCGCATCTCATCGCTCAAACCTTATATCAGAATTCATTTACCTATTTACGTACTACGTTATTTATTAGATTTTACTACTACCATTTAATTGTCTGTCTATATTTCTGAGATGAGGTATTATGTACACTATTTACATTATTCGGAATATTGTCCTCATCTTTGTCGCCATATTTATTACAACGTTTCGGCCCTTTAAGTATCTGTCTATATTTCTGGGATGAGGTATTATGTACACTATTTACATTCTGCGGACTATTGTCCTCATCTTTGTCGCCATATTTATTACAACATTTCGGCCCTTTAAGTATCTTTCTATATTTCTGGGATGAGGTATTATGTACACTATTTACATTATTCGGACTATTGTTCTCATCTTTGTCGCCATATTTATTACAACGTTTCGGCCCTTCAGTTTCTGGCTATATTTCTGAGATGAGGTATTATGTACACTATTTACATTATTCGGACTATTGTCCTCATCTTTGTCGCCATATTTATTACAACGTTTCGGCTTTTCAGTATCTGTCTATATTTCTGAGATGAGGGATTATGTACACTATTTACATTATTCGGAATATTGTCCTCATCTTTGTCGCCATATTTATTACAACGTTTCGGCCCTTTAAGTATCTGTCTATATTTCTGAGATGAGGTATTATGTACACTATTTACATTATTCGGACTATTATCCTCATCTTTGTCGCTATATTTATTACAACGTTTCGGCCTTTCAGTATCTGTCTATATTTCTGAGATGAGGTATTATGTACACTATTTACATTATTCGGAATATTGTCCTCATCTTTGTCGCCATATTTATTACAACGTTTCGGCCTTTCAGTATCTGTCTATATTTCTGAGATGAGGTATTATGTACACTATTTACATTATTCGGACTATTATCCTCATCTTTGTCGCTATATTTATTACAACGTTTCGGCCTTTCAGTATCTGTCTATATTTCTGAGATGAGGTATTATGTACACTATTTACATTATTCGGACTATTATCCTCATCTTTGTCGCCATATTTATTACAACGTTTCGGCCTTTCAGTATCTGTCTATATTTCTGAGATGAGGTATTATGTACACTATTTACATTATTCGGACTATTATCCTCATCTTTGTCGCCATATTTATTACAACATTTCGGCCCTTTAAGTATCTGTCTATATTTCTGGGATGAGGTATTATGTACACTATTTACATTATTTGGACTATTGTCCTCATCTTTGTCGCCATATTTATTACAACATTCCGGCCTTCTTCAGTGGTTGGAATGTTGAAAATTTGTAAACTTAAGGAATCAGCACATATGCTATGCTACAAATATCTCCTGAGCCGACCAAGCATAGAAATGAATACAATATGAGGACCCATGATCGAATTCATTATTCAGTTGTAATTGATCTAATGAGACAACAGCATTCCCATTTATGATTGTTATTGCAATATTTTATTGAAGTTGTTAAGCTCGAATTTCTACGGATATTTTATTGTAGATTTTGATCTGATTATGTTTAATGGCATATCAATATCTCTATGGTTATCTGTCAATATTTCTGAGATGAGGTATTATGTACACTATTTACATTGCTCGGACTATCACTCTCATCTTTGTTGCAATATTTATCACAACGTTTCGGCCGTTGTACGCTCCGGCCTTCTTCAGGTGGTTGGAATGTCGACATTCCAACCACCTGAAGAAGGCCGGAGCATACAACGGCTGAAACGTTGTGATAAATATGGTGACAAAGATGAGGACAATAGTCCGAATAATGTAAATAATGTACCATTTAATTGTTTTAGACTTTATACCCAGCATTCTTTTAACTTAGACTTCATTTCACGACATTCAAGTCCTTTCTTACTTTTGTGATGTCAGCAAGCACTCGTCTGACACTTTTGTGATGTCAACGAATACTCGTTGTCACTTTCGTAATACTCGTTGTAGTAGAGCCTTTGTAATAGCAGATACAACTATAGTACGCAGTCAAACAATGCTGGTGTCAGACACCTTCGAATAATCTCGCACTAATAGTACTTGCGTGATAATACTCGCTCGAACAGTAATCCGTATAATGAAATAGTATAGAGAATAGCGGACCGTACAGTAATAGAGGGTAGAATAGAAGTAGTGATCCGTGTAGTAATAGAGGATAGGCTAGAAATAGCGATCGTTACTCGTCAGCTACTTCCTACATATATGCGTTTTCTCTGTAGTCTACTTTATTCAAGAATGGTATCGTCTGTATTTGCTCACTGGCGATCTATGTTTAAACTCAAAATTCCTATATAATACTTATATACACGTTTTTAATTTCTGCTCTTTTTACAAACAGAAAGAATAAATTCAAAAACTTGACACGTACAGAGTTGCCTGAAACAATGGAACAGCAGATGCCCATACTGTGGGTCTCTTATTAGGAATTCTTCATAGGTCATATGACGAAGACAGGCTCCTGAAGTAAGATCTTTAAAGCCATCTATACAGTGATAGGTCGGGTCTAGAATTTCCTGGTTGATCGTGAATTTTATCCAGTCGAAAACTTCTGGTTGAGTCCACATATATGGATGTCTTTCCCACCAATTGCAACATAACCGACCTGAAAATATGAAGAATCGTGTTTCTGTTATAAAGAATGTAGGTACCTCCAATAACTTTCTAAAAAAGAGCTTACCATGATGAAAAAAGGCTCCAAACTTGATAAAAACAAAGTTTTATTATCAAAATGTTTATGTTATTATTAAAAGGAAAGATCAAAGTATTTTTTGATTATTTTATTAAATGCTGTAATCCTTTCTAGTTCAAAATTTTGGTTAAAATCTTGATTTTCTTGCGTCAGTGAATGAGGTGGGACAAAGATGAGTTTAGGTAATTTTAGCGATTTTTTTTGTTTTTTTTTTTGGGGGGTGCGTTAAAAACATTGTTTACGGAAATTTCTTGCAAATGTCAAATAATTGACGGATTTTAATGAAATTTTAAGAACTTATTCACAGCTGAATGAAATTATTTTTGAATTTTTTTTAGAAAATTTTGGTAAAAATATTTTTTTATATCTGTTCCCCTCAGTTAATCTTATGAAATTTCCTGAAATTACAATTTCAGACTTTTTATATTTATATTAGTCAAAGGCAGGATTCCTTGGAGAATTTAAATCATAAAACTCCTTCCAGTCAATTTAAATTAGTTTTTGAAATACAACAAAGTATTTTCATTATTGGAAATATTAAATTTAATCCATCAACTTGAAATTAAAACTAAAATAAAAGCTTCAAGAAAGATTTCTCATTTTTAAAAATTCATTTTAAACTTTGGGTATCGCGTTTTTTGCTTTTTTTTTTTTGCTTTTTTTTTTTGTTTGTTTCTTTCTTTTTTCTTTTTTTTTTTGTGGAGGTGCCTAAAAGAATTTAATGTTCAATAGCGTTTGAACAGATATTCCGAAATCTAATAGACGGTGACATTATCTGTTTTTATTATTTGCTTACGAGTTTGTCTCTATTTTCTTATTGTTACTATTTATCAAACAACTATTTAAATCTGGGGCAAATTGGAAAACGTTTACAAATTTAACAAGCTTTACCACAGACTTTTTTTTGGAAATGAGCCATAGAAGAGTATGTTTCGTTATTTCGAATTCAATGCTGTTAACATACTTGTTTATCAGTTTGTGTTATTACTGGTTTGGTTTCATGCCTTCATAGCTGTTGCTCGTTATATTTCATATTATAGCCCCAAACGATATCTGCGGTAATATGAAGTTAGATAAAAAATGTTAGGAAAGTAAATCAGTGTCTGATATGTTGAAAACGTTTGAAGCGCTAAATTCAATAATACCAGACGTGATGCAAGCTTACTTTACAGAAAAAATTTTAAGCTGCATTTTTCGATTCTCTTCATTTTAAAGGTTCTGGGTAAGCCGATAAACTACATCCGGTAAGGAGATTGGAGGATTTGAGGAGTGTGGAACCACCTCTTAATTGATGTTGTTCCCAGGTCCACAGGGGTAGTAGCACCTGTTAGGGTCCCAACTATGGGCAAATAGTGAACACCCCCCAAAAAAGTAAAAACACTAGGAAAGTATAAAAATACATTTTTATAGAAAAAAAAATGCCGGCAATACATTTTTATAAAAAAGTTACCAACAATACGTTTTTGTAGCGAAATTACCAGCAATACATTTTCATAGCAAATTTACCAACAGTGCAAATAAAAAAACGAAAAGAATAAAATTCAAATGTTTATAACATTAACTTAAAAAAAGGGCTCAATACAAGAGTAGAGCAATAAATATTTATTATAAACTGTTACATTAGAACATGCAAGTTACTACTACAAAATTGTACATTTTGTTTCGACCTTTAAACACGTCTCATCAGGTAGTTAACAATGATTATTAACTACTTGATATATTTTATCGTATATATATATATATATATATATATATATATATATGGAGAGAGAGAGGGAGAGAGAGAGAGAGAGAGAAAGAGGAAAAACATAAGTTTACCCCGAAAGTATAAAATTATGTACAAAATATCAGTAGTTGAAGGAATAAAAACGCGTTCAAATCATATGCAGCTGAAGCCTTAAATTGGGTTAAGATTTCGGCATTAAATAATCCATAGATGTTGCTATGCCGCTACACAAAACCAATTAACGTTTTTATGCCTTGTGGCGTTAGTATAGGGTGGGGTGAAGTCGAATGAGCATTTCTGAACGTGCATCAGAAAAAGACAGCTGAAATTCTTTGCATGAATAATCAGGAAAGAGGGCTTACAAAATTTAACACTCACAGGGCATATTGAGGGCAAGAGAGACTGTGGAAGACAGTGAACTAAAAACATCCCGAAAAGAAGCCTTTGTGCTCTTTCATAATTAAAGCTATGCATTTCTACAATATCTTCAGTCTTGTTACTCATAGCGAAAAAGTGAAATTTTTTTTTTTTTTTATTAAGAAGTTCTTCCAGGATTCATCATTGGCAGCAACAATCTTAACAGCATAAGATATGCATATGAGACAGTCTTTGTAGCAGACACACAGAGAAAACTACTGGGTGATTGAAAAGTATCTTCCTATTTTATGTATGAGTAGTCAGCCAGGAGTCCTGACCTAACCTCCTGTAACTTTTTTTCTTAGGAGTTGGTTAAAGGAGTAAGTCTACGATACGAAACCAAGTCATGGGAACAACTTGAAGGGCGAATACAAGAAGTTATGTCTTCCATACCACAAGAGTTTCTGGTGAAATCAGTTGTCACATTTCCTGGGAGGCTCGAGAAGCTGGTAACGAAATCTGGTGCCGATATCGAATTTTAAATAAAACCTCATGCTAAACGCTTTCCTCTCATAACCAATTCTTGTAAAAATTATAGTTAATAAATAAGTTATAAGTATTTTTTAAAATGGGGAGTTACTTTTCAATCACCATATATATATATATATATATATATATATATATATATATAGTGTGTGTGTGTGTGTGTGTGTGTGTGTGTGTATGTGTGTGTGTGTGTAAATAAAAAGAAAGAACAGTAAGATACATAATCTGGTGTTCTTATAGATATTTTTATTTTTACAAAATAGTGCTCAATGTAAATTTACAGAGCATTAATATTATAAATTAATTGATTTAAAATATGTTTTTCGCTACACAGTTCTAACCATGTTTCAAAAATGGAATATATATATATATATGTTATATGTATAATAAATATATATGTGTGTGTGTGTGTGTGTGTGTGTGTGTGTGTGTGTGTGTGTGTGTGTGTGTAAGAATTTGAGTAAATGATTCTAACATTAAATGACAATTTTAAAAAAACGTTTGTGAAAGTATAATGGGTGAAATCCATTATTGGATTTTTTTTTTTTCAAAACATATTTTCATGAACTTTTTTCCCAATTGTCATTCTATGTATGAGTGGCCATCCAGGAGTCCTGACTTAACACCCTGTGACTTTTCTTTGGGGTGGTTAAAGGAGAAATTCTACTATACCAAAAAAAGTCTGGAAGAACTTAAAGGGCGAATACAAGAAGTTATATCTTCTATACCACGAGAGTTCCTGGTGAAATCAGTTGTCACGTTTCCTGGGAGGTTGAAGCTGGTTGTAAAATCTGGTGGCCATATTGAATTTGAAATAAAACATCATGCTTAAAGCTTTCCTCTCATATACATTTCTTGTAAAAATTATAGTTAATAAATAAATTGTAAGTATTTTAAAATGGGGAGTTACTTTTCAATCACCCAGTACAAGAGTTCTTACAGAAGATAGTGACGGAAAGCGAAAAGAAAGAACTAAAGACAGAAAGCATTGTTATTAGCATGTTGGGATCCGTCTAGCCAGGTTTTTGTTGCTATTCGACGGTCGGATTTCCAAATATTTAACAACAACACATCTTTTACATAAGACATATAAAAGGTTATTCTCTAAAGAAAAATTAGGATCAGAATGTCATTTGAAATAACATATATATATTCTTTACATATATATATATAATAGCAATAATTATTATTATATATATATAATAGCAATAAATTTTACTGGCAATGAAGTTTGTTTTAAAACGTAATTAAATTTTCTTAGTGCTGTGTAAAATGTGTGAAGAGACTTATTTATGATGGTCAGCTTAATGTATTTGTGAGATCGTAGACAAAGGTTTAGTAGCCAGTTGCTGGTTAATCCCTTCTATTGTGTGCGTGGACAAGGACTTAGTCGGCGTTTACTGGCTGTCTCTCTTCCATTGAATACGAGTGTGTGAGTGCACGTTTATATGTGTACGCACGTGTAGATCAAACTGGCACACGAAATTGTTTTTAGCCCTTTAGAAGTAGTATGCTTTTATTTTTATATTCGTAAGGGAATTCAAAATGAATTTCACATAGGCGTGTGAACTTTTTGAATACAAGGTTTTCATTGGTTGGAAAATAATTTCACATTGGCTGGCGAAAATCTTTTTCTCGAATTTACGGTGAAGGGAGTTATTATTGTTATTTTCTAAATGGTCCAAAAATAACAGAAGGTCTGCATCTACCTCCGCAAGTATTTGGGCGGTAGTTGTCCGTGTAATTAAAATCTTTGATGGGATTTTATTGGTTGAAAAATATATATAGTATGTATTTCCTTTGAACAAAAGGAACAACCGAACATGTAAATTACAAATTGGAGATACCAAAATCAAGTAAGTGCAACAATTTAGATATCTGTGAAGTGTTTTAATAGAGGACGGAAAGTACGACACTGATATCAGAAGGCGCATTGGCATAGCGAAATGTGCCTTTCAAAAGCTAAGTAAAATATTAAGAAACAGGAAAATTTTCGTTATAAACAAAGAAAAGAGTACTGAACTGTTACGTAATATCAGCCTCCTTATATTGTAGGGAATGCTGGAAAATCTCCTTACAAATGAAGAAGAGACTTGAAGCAACAGAAATGTGGTCCTACAGAAGGATGCTGGGAACTCTATGGACCGAAAATTTGAGCGGCGTCACAGTTTTAGAGAAAATGGAAATAAAAGGACGCTTGTAATTAACATCAAAATGAGACAGTTAAAATTTCTAAAGTACATAATGAGGAAAGAGAGCTTGGAAAAATTGCTACTCACAGGACCGATTGAAAGCAAGAGGGACAGAGGAAAACAACGCATAACCTAACTTGTGATCTTGAGTAAATGGATGGCGGAACAAGGTTTAGGAGACATAACATAAAGAAAAAGTTTATTAACAGCTACAAAAGACAGGAAATTGAGGAGGGCTATGATCGCCAATGTCCTAAAGAAAAACGGTACAGAGGAGAAGAGATCGCTCAAAATATTTTCCTATATAGATTAATGCTAATTGCTTATTCACATTGCGCCATTTCAACACGGGAAGAAATCTGTAGGGAAATTTAAAACTAATTGAAATGCTGTAAATAATTTAAAGAATCTTTTAATTTTATTGATTTGCTTCGATTTAATCAATTCTAACACATTTATAAATTTATTGACAGTGTATAAAAGTGTATAAAAGTGTAAAAAACAGTGTATAAAAGTGTATAAACTATATAGAAGTATGTAAAAGTATATTAAACAGTGTATAACAGTGTATAAAAGATAAAATTATATACAGTGTAACCCGGATATAAGAGAGTTGTCGGGACCGGAGAAGAAGTCTCTTATATCCGGGTTTCTCTTATATCCGGGTCTCTTATATCCGGGTTACACTGTATTAATTGTTCTTATTCTGCACAAAGTAAAAGACAAGTTTGGTATAAAATGTACTACTTAGAGCTTTTGGTTTATTTTCTCTTCGATATTATTTCCAAGTTAACCCAAAACCAACGTCATTATTAATAAATGCTCTCTTACTTCGCGTGCATCATCATTATTATCATCATCAGCCCCACGACTGGGCGTGGTCGTAGGGGCACCACACAACTGATCACATGACCAGTCGCTTCCACATGTCTGGATAAAAAGTTATCAATTCATGCGTAGCAAGTCTTGGGCAAGTAGACCTGTTGAAAAGCATCGCTCTCTGCTGATCAAACCTTAGCCGATGTCCTCCAATTTGTAGGTTCTTCTTGGCCACGGAAACAAGGTCATGATAGATTTCATCGGCGTGGAGTGAAGGCCCGCCAACCAGGCTGTTGACTCCATTACTTTAAAAAAAAAATAACTGATAAATCTTTATAAATATCTTAACACGAAGATTTTTTAACTTACCTTTTGAATCAGTTTCGTAGTTGCAAATGCTGTCTACTTGTGGACGGGACGCTACAAACGAAGTCGTTGTTGCCTGGTTTGGTTCACTAACTGATCCTATTTGAAAATACCAGTCTGAAAGAGTTGTATTTAAGGGGGCTTCTGCGTAGGTCATCCGATTCGGAAATTGGATATCATGAACGGTTTCAACATTAGAAACAGGTGGAAAATAACAGGGGGGAGATTTAGAGTTCGGAAGGAGAATAGTTCGCTCCGCAAACATTTTATCGTCCTGTTCCCATGAAGGTTTTAAAACAGGGTTTTGTTGACTCTCAAAAATATTGACGTCAGAGTCTGTCCGGGTAGATATATAAGTAAATGGGGAAGTTAATGAATTAGTCGTCCCCAAAATGTTAGTGCTAGTGGGATTGGTAGACCGTGAAGGTTTACATTCAAAAGATGAAGTCATTGAATTAAAACTAGCAGAATCCGTGGAGGTGGAGACTTGGGAATATCCAAAAGAGGCAGACGGTGTAACATCAAAGGAATTAGTTAAGATTTGGTCTAAAGAAAGAGTATGGCTCGAACTCAGTTCCATTTCGTTCGTAACCGGAATATTCCCGTGGGAATTTGAATCTTGACCGGAAATCGGGTGATATCTGGGTATTTCTGTTTTGATGGAAGACGGCCCGAATGCAAAGCATTGCATACTGCGGATGGAAGTTTAGTTTATCATTTTCACAAAAATTGATTTTTGCTCGCTGATATAAAATGAAGAAAATAAATAAATCAAGATAAGCTGATAGAAAAAAAAAAGAAATATCACTCATTAAAAATATTTTTAAATATTGTTTCAAACAAAAAATACAGTTAAAAGATGAAGTTAATTTAATCTGTTTAAATTCAGACGTCACTTGAATTTTGTTATTACTAGAATCTTTTGCAACTTACTGACGCGTGTTGAAATCCTTACAGTATTTAGTATTGTTGATTTTAATCGCTAACATCTTTTGTTGAAATTTACAAACTCTACGTTTCGTTCAATTTCGCATACCAATCGATGAAATTTGAAGAATCCGATTTGTTTAGAAAAATACTTTGACAAAACCCTACTTAACGGTTTAATAATCTCTTTAATTTAATTTAATTTTATAGGATTTCATGGTAAATGATATTTTTGAAGAAAATGTCTTTTTTTCCTTTTTAAAAACGAAGAATAAATTCTTTGGATTTCTTACTCTTAGGCATGCAACATACAACTGTCCATGCGTAAATTTTTCTCTCTGGAGTCAAATTCCAAGTTTTTGAAGCGTTTAGCCTTGTGATTTGTTTATAGTTCGCGCAAACGCGTGGCGAACTGGAAACTGGATATAGCAACTTAAAGAAAAGATATGCAAAAAACTATATTACATTTTTATTAAATAAGTATGTTATTTTAATCATTAAATTGTTTTTAAAATAGTGGGAGTATTTTGTATGTTAAATATAAAAACTTTTGTTTATTCTAAAATTAAAAAACTAATGAAACTTTAATCTACTTAATATCATAGTTTCATTATTTTTTTTGGAAAGAAACGCACTCTACGTACCCTAGTAAAACCAAGCGAGTGATCAGTGTATGGCGATTTTAGAGGGTGTGACGGACGGGCAGGCGGACTGTCATAGAATTTTATATATAGATAAACAGATTAGGTGAGACCTTGTCAACTATTATTCATTTTTAACTTGTGTTTCTTTCATTTTATTTCTCTTGCTTTTACACAAAATCGTAATAGTCTTGAGTTGTGTAAATTTCTTAAATGAAGCCTTAACAATAATTACTAATTTTTGACTAGTATTTCTTTCATCATATTTTTTAATAATTTCACCACAAGAAAGGCAATAAAGCCACTAAGAGGCAAGGGGTTACTGAGAAAAAAGACATAAAGAGAGTAAACATTAACAGAACAAGAATTAATAAGACTGTAGATAACGGTTGACATTGCATTTAAATTTTTGAAGATTAAAGATTAAAGTTGACTAGGATTCTAAGATCTGGTGTCGTCTCACTAACAAAACTAATACTTGAACGTTTACAATATTTTAGAAGCATGCACTCACAGGCATTTGCAAATGTCCATAACTCGCAAGTAAAGGTCAAAGAATTCGTTCCCAAGTTATCTTCGCGGTAAGAATTGGTAAGGTCCGTGTAAAACAAGCTGATAAGTCATTAGCATGGAAAATGAGCACGTGTCATGAATTACGAGGAGTTATATGTCTTTAAGAAAATACAAAGTTTAATGAAATGTCAAACTAGTAATCGTTTGAACGTAAGCGATTTAAAAAGAAAGAAATTATATAATGTTGGTGTTTTACTCACCTGTACAGGTATTCATCATGGCGCCAACTTGTCTACTGGTAAAAAGTCCAGTGCAGACGACAAGCTCAACAATGGTCAGAAATGATTGTGAGCAGACAAGATATAAATGAAGATTGAAGATGAAAATGAATCCAAGGGCAAGCAACTGTGATTATTATCTTCTGTTAACTTATTCCAGATACTATTACGACAATAGGTTTGTCGTCATAATTACTATTACTATTACCTTTTGCAATTCTTGTTGTTGTTGGTATTAAAGCAAGTACCTCTATTACAGATTATTATTATCTTGAGTGTAGTATACAATATAGTACTTATTATTCTATTATTAATAGTGCATTACCAAACATTGCTATTACAAATCTAATATTTCGAAATCTGTTCCATTTCCTTCATTTTTCTTGTTTTTAGAAATTTTCCCAAATCTTCTTCTTTTAGTTTTACCAAATCAGCTACTACTACTACTACTACTACTACTACTTCTTCTTCTTCTTCTTCTTCTTCTTCTTCTTCTTCTTCTTCTTCTTGTAGTTGTTTGTTCACCAAATCTTCTTCTACTCCTCCTCCTCCTCCTTCATCTTCTTCTTCTTCTTCTTTTTTAACCAAATCTTCTACTTCTTCCTCTGCTACTCCCCCTCCTTTCTCTTCTTCTTCTTCTTCTGCTACTCTTCCTCCTCCTTCTCCTCCTCCTTCTTCTTCTTTTAATTGTCATCTTCCATTCTCAAATCCTTACTTATAAGTATTTAAAGTGTTCATATAGTTTTGAATTGGAAATATTGCTTTGTAGATGTTTGTTTATCGTTTTCTTACCCTACCATCTCTACCACAGTTATCTACACCTCAGGATCATTTTTTTTGCTGCCTAGTGGATGGTATATATATATATATATATATATATATATATATATATATATATATATATATATATATAACCTTCAATCAAACTCTCAATTCTTAAACATTTTACTCTATCTCTCTCATTCTCTCTCTCTCTTACTCTCTCTTTCTCTCTCTCTTTCTCATTTTTCATCTCTCACTCTTTGAATTGTTAGAAAATATTTTCTTCCTCTCTCTCAGTACTTTATAGTCTTTCTTTATAGTCTTTTGTTCACTCTTTTTCACCCTCTTTCCATTTTTCTCTCACTCTATCTCTCTCTCTATCTATCTGTCTATCTATGTTTATAAATATATATGTATGTGTTTGTTTCTGTCTGCTACACGCTCACACTCCTGATTTTCACTCAAGTCTTCAGCTTTATTCTTTCATTCATTTTATCTATCTATCTATCTATCTATCTATCTATCTATCTATCTATCTATCTATCTATCTATCTATCTCAAGGACACGCGCACACAGTCTCTCTATCCTTATTTCCCCTCACATTCTGTCTTCCTTCTCTCTACATCTCTATTTATTTCTCTGTACCCCACTCCTCATTTCCTGAATGATGCGCGCCATTTTCCCTACAATATAACATAGAACCCAACACTCCCAAACACTTATATAACACACTTACCTGTAGTCACGTCTGTCCACCTATCATTATGACCGTAACACTTCACCGTAAGTCTTCAGCCATGCCCACAGTCACATTCGGCCCACAGCGGCATTGCTTGCATCTCCTTTGATCTAAGTTTTTGTCGTCAACTCAACAGCATTAACACCTGCCCAAAGCAACATAAACATTAGGCAGAAAAAAGCCGATGCTTTATCATCATCATCATCATCATCATCATCATCATCATCATCATCATCATCAGAATTGTTATTTATTTTTGTACCAATTACAAACAGACACTTAGCTTATTAGAATCTTCATCAATCGTCTGCCTTTTTCTGTTAGTTATTTTGTATCATTGTTTTATTTACAACAATCAAATCACATAATTATTAACGTGTATTTATTTATTTATATATTTCTGTCCAATCTGTCGTGGGAAGGGAAATAGATCAACTTAATTTAGTAAATTTATGAATGATTACTTCCCTTATTGGTTCTATGCAAATAAAATATTCATCTGCATTTAGCCAAAATTACTTCCCCATCAAAATGAACCGTTTAATTAAACAGTTCCTTCCCTCCTACATTTCTTAGAGTGCAGTCTTATTTGTTCAAGCCTTTCATGTGAGGTAGTCAGATACCTTTGTCTATTAAGTGATTGTCTTGCTTCAATTTGGTCTTGAAATTGTCGTCATTCTGTTGCTAATCTTTTTATTCCGATGAATATTTCCATTTCACTGTTATACTTAACGCATTAAACTTTAAACATGAAATGAGATCGAGCAAAAAGCTATTTATAGAAAACTAGGAATAATCAATGAATCATAGATATCATTGAACGTCTAAAAAATATAAAGAGAACGGATTAATGAAACTGTTCATTGATTTTTATTTTAGTTGGGAATTATTTATGTCCGATTTATTGAATCTCCATACATTGTTTCAAGACTTATTTCATTGAATATCACAATTAAAACTTTCTAACAACTGCCATCATTTTTTATTACATTGGTTACACTAGAAATTATAATAATCATCTTCTGCATTGCGTCCATTTCACATCGCTGGCATATTTCTTCGTGTTATCTTGAATGACTTGTGTGAAATATGGTTCATCATAAGGCGGGCAGCACTACTAAAAAAAAATTTAAGGTAATTTTTTGTTGAAGGTGTCTCTGCCATTTTCACTACATAACATACGTGTAAGGGTCTGCCTTAAAATGAGGAAAAGATGATTTTTTCTTTGCAGAAATGATTTTTCTATAATCAAACATTCAAAGCGTTTGTTTAATATTAACACAGATGACAGTATGGTTGGCATAAACCGCTTCGTGTGATTAATTTCTAATGTATTCACTTGAAAATGACAAACTAATTTTTTTGATAAAAAAATACATTTCTTCTCCAGAGGAAAAAATTACTATGAACGTTTCCTCTTTCTAAAGCAAAATATATTTACAAGTCTGATCTTCCATAGTGAAAATCGTCTATGGTTGAAAATGATGAAAACGTTAACTTCGACGCAAGTTCAAAATCAAAGAAACATTACTCCTAATCATTGTAGATGCTTATGTATGAGAGAATGTGTGTGCGACCGTATGTGAACGAAATGAAACAAACAGTAATGTTATTTTCCTCATGAAATTAGGTGTAGTATTCAGAAAGCAAAATGGGCCGCATGTGGCCTGTGGATTGAAGTTTGTGCATGAAGGCACTAAAGAGTCGCGTGTGCGCTCAGTGAAAAGACAGCAATAAGTTTTATGGATGCCTCTGCGTCATAGTAAACTAGTTGCTGTTACTAAATGCATGTACCATCTGAAATAATCATGCCGGTGGGGATATTTCGGGAGTACTCTTTCGTACCAAATACAAGTGCCGTATAAAATAGTCATGCCGGTGGGGATATTTCGGGAGTACCCTTTCGTACTAAATGCATGTGCCGTCTGAAATAATCATGCCGGTGGGGGGGTCGGAAGTACTCTTTCGTACCAAATACAAGTGCCGTCTGAAATAGTCATGCCAGTGGAAATTTTTCCGGAATACCTTTTCGTGCCAAATGCATATGACGTCTGAAATAGTCATGCCGGTGGGGATTTTTCCAGAGTACCCTTTCATACCACATGCATGTGCCGTC
This sequence comes from Acanthosepion pharaonis, assembly GCA_903632075.3. NCBI lineage: Eukaryota > Metazoa > Mollusca > Cephalopoda > Sepiida > Sepiidae > Acanthosepion > Acanthosepion pharaonis. The sequence continues at coordinate 34,626 of CAHIKZ030000247.1, read as the reverse complement.
TGAAATAGTCATGCCGGTGAGGATTTTTACGGAGTACTCTTTCGCACCAAATGCATGTATCGTTGGAAATAGTCATGCCGGTGAAGAATTTTCGGAAGTACTCTTTTGTACCAAATACAAATACCGTCTTAAATAGTCATGTCGGGTGGGATTTTGAAATAAGCGTACCGGTTCAAGTGAAGGTTTGCCTGCAAGTTTTATATTCTTCTTCTATGTGCTGCACCTCGTCAGAACATAGGCGATCATGTCTCCCCACAACTTTTACTGCTTTATAGCTTTTAGTAAAGTTTGACTTTATGTTATCCCTCCTAATCCCCGTTCTGCTCGTTCAGTAGGATATACGCAGGCTTCCCCTGTCCTTCTTACTTTCAATATGTCCTGCGAGTGCCAAATTTTCCAATCCCTCTTTCCTCATTATGTGCCCTTGAAATTTCAACTGTTTCTTTCTCATTCAAAGTATAAGTGTCATTTTTGTTTCCATTTTCCTTAAAATTTCCTCGCTTATCTGTGAGGAAATTGTCCAGCATTCACCGCCATAGAGAAGGATTCAAAACTCTGTTCTTTGTTTCTAACGAAATTTTTCTATTTCTTAATAAATAGCTTAGCTTTTGAAAAGCATCTTTCGCTATTATAATGCGTGTTCGGATTTCGGAATCACATTTGTTAAAATGTTAAAACACTGTTAAAACACTTCCCAAATATTAAAATTTTTGTAACTTTTTACACTATTTAAATTGTTCGGATTATTGTTCTCATCTTTATTGCCATATTCACGACCTTTCGGCCGTCGTACGCTCCGGCCTTCTTCAGGTGATATTTCTTGGAATTTCGAAACGAACCTTATATTTATTCCACAGGGGTAGATTGTTTTAATTCCACATGCCATCCCTTTGGATATCTCAGTTTCAGTTATTCCAAGAAATATCACCTGAAGAAGGCCGGAGAGTTATGTCTTTGATGCCAAGGCGGGACCATTTTGATAAATTTCGCTTCTTTTTTTTTAATCATAACAGCAGAAAACGGTTTTTCTATCAGAATGATACAACTTATACAGATGAACAAAATGTTTTACGCAAATAGTTCTTGATTTGGGAAAGGCCATATCTGTTTAGTTTCGTATCCGAAACTTAAATAAAGCCATTTTTAAAGAATTAATGGATCCTATTTTTTAATCCGACATATTTTTATTACTTCAAAACGTTATTATAGTGGATACTCGTATCTGAAATAGACGCCTCATTTTTATTTTTATTTTTTATTTTCGGCCTGCGTATTTGAGAACTCTTGATAAAGATAATGCGCTTACCGGCAAGGCTTTCGAGATAAATATCTTGATTTTTCCGATTTTTTAATTACTTCAAACGTTTTTATCGTATTTGAAATACTTCAAAAAGGTGCATCCACTCTAATAACGTTTCAAGTAATAAAAATGTCGAATTAAAAATAAACCCATTAAATCTTTAGAAATTGCTTTGTTTACATTTCGGATACGAAACTGAGGATATATGGGATCTCGAGAAAAAATAATCTGTATGAGGAAATATGCTTTCCTTAAGAAGGGAAAATAGAGCCTGTTTGGACTGTAATGCTCTCTGTAGCCGAGCGGTAAAGCACATCGGATCAAACATATTTTCTTTATTAAGATTTATTAAGAGGCCGACAGACGTAATACACACTGTTTAAAATAAAAATAGATCGTCTATTTTAAATACAAATATCCACTAATAATAACGTCTAATATATATATGTATATATATATATGTGTGTGTGTGTGTGTGTGTGTGTGGTGTGTGTGTGTGTGTGTGTGTGTGTGTGTGTGTGTGTGTGTTGGTGTGCGTGTGTGTGTGTGTTTGTGTGTGTGTTTGTGTGTGTGTGTGTGTGTGTGTGATTATTTTCTCGCAAGTTACAAAAAAATATTACATATTTCTTACTGCGTTTTACTTATTATGTTAGAAAACAGGTTTGTTTATTTATTTTGAAGTTAACACCTGACATTTGTTCATGTTTAAATTGTCCCTAATCCATCCTGTATTGGCTTCAGCCATGGACACCTCTGGCCACCGAGTGCGTTTGCATGGTCACGATGAGGTTAAAAAGTGAATTAACATAGTTCGTCTTAATAAACACAAGTTTTACGCAGTGACTAAATCATGCGTGCTTATGTAAATGCATCTTCGACTTAGTATATATACCAGGATTCTCAAACGTTTTCAAATCACGGTACGCTTACCACACAGGATTTTTTTTCTGGCGCGATGCATGGCGGCCTGTCAGAAAATACTTAACAATTGTATTTATGTTTACGTTAGTAAAAAAAAATAAAACAAAATAAAATAATAGCACTCAACCATCGTCTAAGCCAGTGGTTTCCAATGCCAGTCCATGTAACGTTACTGGGGGGGGGTGCACACAAAAAATAGCAAATTCGGGGTCCACGATAATATTTTAGTGGTCCATAGAGCAATTTCACTTCGGAACAGTTGTTACAACTGAGAATTGAAATTTCTACAGTAATCGACGCCATATTAAAATACTAAAAATAGAAAAACATCTCTAAAACTAACAGAAAACAAGATCAAGTGATGTAAGTTATAGCGCCCCTTTCACTCTACCGAATGTTTTTGATTGTCAAACTGACAAGGATATATAAATGAATGATTGCAAAGGAAAATTATATAAAGATTATAATTTATTATAAAAATTAATTTAATATATTAATAATAAATAATAATATTGATTTTAAATATTAATAAAATAAAATAACTAATATAAATTAATTAATGTAGGAATAAATTCGATATTGTGAAAAAGCTTGATCTTCGACCATTGAGATCGATGGAGCCGATTATAAAAAAAAAACTCGTAGAGCAGCATCAACTACAGGGATATGATTGAATAAATATGCATTGTTTTAAAAATTATTAATTACACACATATTTTAAAATGGCTTATTATTAGTTATTTTACTAGTGCTCATAAATGTTCCATAGAATTTAGTTGTCAAATACAAGTTTATTTTCATTAAATTAGTTTTACTTCGAAATAAAGCATATACATTTAGTATTTCTATAATACAATTCCTAAACTTATCCATAAGTAAAAAATAAATTATCTTTTATTATCGAATATCTTGCCCTAGACTTATAGTGGGTTATCAGTTATAGTGAAGTGTATGAGTGTTGAAACAGATTAGTTTGATTTGGCCTTGTTAGTTAGATAACCCACCATAAGAGGGGTATAAAACAAGAAAATCAAATTGTAAAGTGAAACAACAAATTTATATACATTTGTAAATGCATCTTTGCTTACCGGCAAGGCTTTTGAGAAAAATATCTTGATTAGTCCGATATTTTAATTACTTCAAACGTTTTTATCGTATTTGAAATTTGTGTCTCTAAAAATAAAACTAATGTATTTTGGTTGATACAAGGTCGTCAAAATGTTCGTAGTAATCCTTGCAAGAAGGAGTTTATGTGTACGTAAGCAGGAACATATGTGTGGATGTATATATTTATGTATGAGCGTTATCGTAGAGTAGGAATGTCTTTGGAGTAATCGCTCAGTCTTAAAATGTTCCGTTCGTTTATCAAGTATAAAAGAGGTGAGGGAGAAAGGTAGAGATAATAATAACGATCGCTTGACGTTTGTCAAGGGGCGTGTTAATACGCTCGTCTCCTTCTCTCTGGTGACAGGCGAACTTGCCTATCTTTTATTTTGTTTGTGGGGCTTGTATAAGTCATTTGGGAATTCACTCCCGGATATGATTCGGGCCTTTCCATTGGACGACGAACAAACTTCACGTCGGCTTGCGAAAAGGTCCGTAAAAGAATTTGTTTCTGAAAATTAAAGATTATTTTAATTTTGTTTTTAAATGTTTCCTAGTTTTCTATTGGCCGAAAAACATTTCACATCAATGTGTGAAATTTCACGAGTTTTGTTTTGGATTCGCTTTTGCGTGTGTGTTAAGCAAAGTTTGTAAGTCTTTTTAAATTTCTAACAAAATCAATGAGTCAGTACTTAGCATTTGAATCTTAAATCTAGATCTTGTTTTGTTCACTGCAGACTCACTACTGTTGCTACGGCTAAAGTAAATGTCTTGCCCCTACGACCCTACGGAACACACACATAGTAGTTGTAGTAGTAGCAGTAATTATTTTGTGTTAATATTATTATTAATAGTAGTAGTAGTAGTAAGATTTATTCGTTTTCTACGGCTTATCAAACCTTTGAAGTTATTTAAAGATAAAAAATATATATTTTTAGACTGTAAGAATTTTTTGCGTTTGGGTGAAGGTAATATTTATTTAGTGATACAAGTCTTACTAATTAACCCATAGCTGAAGAGTAAAGAGGTAGATTCAACCTTTCCCAATTGCATTTGCGCGTAAGTGAATATAATGAACCCAACTGGAATTGGAACATAGTTCTCCGATTAACACTTCCGAGCCATTATGCATTACACCACCCGCACATCCAAGCTTACAGCACCTGGTATTCCGAACCGGTTACTCATCTAAGTACTGACCAGGCTCTACCTTTGCTTAACTTCGGTGATCGGACACGAACCGAAAGCCACTAGTGGTAGTAGTAATTGTTGTTGTGGTTAATATTATTATTAGTAGTTGTGTTTGACTTTCGGCTTATATATTTAATCCTTTTCGTTCAATATTTACTTCTTTTTTTTTTACTAAGAAGCTTTTGCTTCGTAGAAGCCACGATCTATTCAGCATTCTGATCGAAAGAGGACAAGTGCACTTATTTTTCAGCACCCCACCACACACACACACACACACACACACTCCAGCCATTTGGCCTTAATCGCCTACGCTATTACGCAAAGTGGAAGGTTGTTGCCTCTTAATTACTTGATGGTATATGGAACAGAATGAAACTGTACACATGACCGTTGGGTACTAAGCTCGAACTCAGCGACCGGCGTGCAAGTCTGCATGTGGGTCCCGGGCAGTGCTTTGTGACCCTTGTTATCTTATCAACATTTGCCTTTTTTTACCTGCATATACATACGTTACGAAGCACAACTGACTATTAAAGGATGAAAAATTTTCGAGGTTTTTGACATCATGTTGGGAACTTTTTTTTTGTCCAAATTTTTTTTTTGTTAATTTATTTTTTCTCATGCGAAATCGCGAAAAAAGAACTCTATAAAATTCACTATTTTTTTTTTTAATCCATAATGTTGATATTACGTTGGAGTAATGGATAGCGGTTCGGACTGAGGAATCGGAGAGCCGAGTTCGAATTCCAGTCGAGTTCATTACATTCACTTACGTGCTAATACCCTTGGGAAAGGCATGAATCCTCTTCTTCTCCTCCCAGCTATGGGTAAATAGCAGGACAGACCGGGTTCTTTAGCCTTGGATGGCAACTGGTCTGCTGCAGAAAGCAATGGCAACCTACTGTGGGAAAAATCTGCCTCGTCAGTCATGTATCGAAAGATACATGTTCGCCTAAGCATGTGGGGCACATAACTGAATGAATGTTGATATTAAAAATGTCCACAAAATATTGTTGATTTTTTAAGATGGAACGTTCTGTTATGATATGTCTCTAATTTGTCTTTAGATATATTGTTATTTATTTTCACTTAAACGTTTATGGAGGCATGGTTAACGTGCTGTAAGTGAACCTATGATTTTGCTCCTTTTTAATGGGAGAAGTTGCTCAGCTCCGGGGATTCCGACCTTGCAGCAGCACCCTCCTCATTGCGCTAAAGAGGTTGGGTCGGTGTAATACCAATGCCAGCATGACAGTGGTCGCGGGGGCTGGGCAAAAATCTTTTTTTTTCCTTGGCCCACATGCATTAGTAAGGGTATGGCGCACCCCACGTTAAAACGACCTTGTGTCACATTCAGCCATGGTAGGAAGGCCGGATAAATTTATCTATATTGCATATGATCCATTATTATATATAATTAGGTTACAATGAAATTTGTATTTTATATGAATACTACCTTATGAAAATTGAGATGTAGTAGAGTGTAGGGGCGTATCATAGATTCGGGGGTAGGGGCACACGACCCTTGCACCCCCCGCCCTGACTGTAAACATCAACGAAATTAAATCCAGTGGTAATTTCGTTCTGTTTTTTCTTCCTCTTTTTTTTTAATACATTGTATAAACCGTTACGAGGTTATGTTAAAAAAAAAAAGCTAATGTTCGTTTTATAATTAAAAAAGATTTAATAGTAGAAACATACAAAACATGTCAAAATTAATTAAAATATCTCAAGATTCCAAATCTTGTCCTCAACATAGTTTCCTTCCTTTTCAATCACATTTCGGGGCTCAGCCCAAATGTAATGTCTGTTGTTCTTTAAATGCTGTTGTATTTAAAGAATAGACATTACATTTTGATGTCATATTCAAATCTCTGATAGTTAAAGCACGTAAAGAAAATCCAAAATGAACACAAAAATTAGGAATAGATAGGTTCGCCTATTGAACAGGAGTAGAGGTTTAGGATTGGGTTTCCGGTTCCATCTAAAGTTTGTTCCTTCTCTTTCACTCTCAGGAGCCTCTTGTGTCTTAGTGGTATTATCGCCTTACTTGGAGTGAATCAATTTTTTTCACTTTTTTTTACGATGATGCTCACCGAGTAAAAGTCCCAAGAGCCACTCGAAGTAGAGGGTTACAGAGTAAGAGGCACTGTTTATATGTGGGGATATTATCATCATTGGAGAACCACTGCCCTAATACTGCCTTGAGATGTTCATAGCTCAAACAGATGTCCGAGGATATCAAACCAAGAAAGGGTAAGGCATAGTTATACAGCTATGCGATGTGATGGCTTGTTTGCTCTTTAAGATGTTGTGAGTTAAAATAGTTTATCATTTATATTTAAATGGGGCCTAGCTCGAATAAGCCTTTTAGTTTTCGACTTATAATTATTTCAGTGAACACTGTTACCAATTACAATTCTTAATTGATGCCATCGGACATGGAAAAATTTCTAGTTCCAAAACATATTAGACATAATTTTCTCTGTGGAAAAATGTTGCTTTAAACTTGTTTCTAGATGAGTATGGGTGGGGCTAATTCATTTACTCTCTGTCTTATTATGGTACGGTATTATACCCATCTTCTGTTTAGAAAGAGCTACCCGTGTTGTGCAGCTTGAAGATCCTTTGAGCAGCAAACAGTCTCTGCTTTTCACGGAGTCTGTTAGCATTCTGGGAACATATCTAATGTGTTTGTATAAATGGAGGACAGAACAAGGAACGGAAAGGATAGTAAAAAGTAACTAAGAGAATTCACTAAACTACAAACACTACTATGGCCCACCGGCACTACTTATATATAAATATAAAAGTGGACTACTTATATTTATATTATAAAAGTAGACATTGAAGTCAACACGCAGGGGTAACAGTCTGTTTCATGTTAAATGCAGTCGTCAGGCCATGCGTTTAGCATGAAACAGATTGTTGCCCCTGGGGGCTGACTTAAATGTCCACTTTTATATTTACATACGTCCTATCCCTGATATTGAACATTTTAACTCATAAATATAGCATACCTTAAAACTATATTTTATCACACACATATATATATATATATTTATATAGATAATATTGGTGGTAAATATACACATACATATGCAAAATATATAAATATATATACATAGGTGCATACACATACATGTATATTTTTTGAATAAAAATTCCAAGAGGATAGAATCCAGGTAGAACTCAATGTCCAGGACAGAGTAAGGATATAATAAAAAGGCTTAAATACTAATATTCCATGGTCATGAAATATTAGTGTTTAAGCCTTTTTATTTTATATATATATATATATATATATATATATATTCAGAAAATATTTTAAACCAACAATATAAAATGTTTGTCAGTAGAATATTTTTTTGCATTTTTTACAAAAGTTTTTCTTAGCTTTAAAAACAAACAGATATATATATATATATATATATATATATATATATATATATATATATATTTTTAATTCAACTCTATAAATTTAAGTGCGGTACTAGATTGGCGGTGCGATCTCATTATTTTACAGTTGAAATGGTTAGATGTAACCGTAAATTCTATGTTAACAGTTCTTTTCTCGCACTTCTCGCTTGTGAAACTCCCTTCTGGCTCCATGTTTTCCCGCCAATTTTAATCCATAAAAATTTAAATGCAACGTCAATCACTGTCTACTGTCCTCCTGATTACTCTTTTTGTTCCTACTCATTAGTAATGCTTCTGTTTCTAATTCTTCCACGTCAGTGTCTTAGTGGCTTTACTGTCTTACATCGGGTGAAATCGATTAAAAAATAAAAATCGGATATATGCATATTTTATACAATACTTATGCAATAATTTAAAAAGGTTTAAGGAAAATAATTATTATTCTTAGATGTACTTCCAAAAAAAAAATTCCCCCCAAAAAGTAAAAATAAATAAATAAATAAACGTTTTTACAAAAGGTTGAAAAAAATGTTTAAAACTTCAGAAAATCAAAAAACAAAGAAAAAACAAACGCTGATATCGATGACGTAAGCACAGGTTCAAAATTGACAATCGATATCATAAACATAACACGCCTTTTAAAATGATAAAAATCACCATTTTTCGCTTCTGACAAATGATGCGCTTTGACAAAAGTCTCAAGATTTATTGCGTAAAATACCCAATTGTGGCACAAGTCCGAAAAGAGGGCAATGGGGTTGAGGCTGGTGGTCACTTAGTATCCTATACTTAGCTAATCCGATTCACGATACATTCATTCATTACAATTGACACATTCACAAAAACTCATTCACAGCCAATCAATCCTCCATATACCATAATACCGCATACTCTCAAGAAGTGGGGGGACCTAAAAAAACACACCCCATGACATAAAAATTTCATTTTATGATTATAAAATACTATACATAAAAATTTGTACATGATATAAACTTTGACAAAAGCCTCAAGAATGCTAAATCTGCAAAAATTACTCCAGGAATTTTTTCCCTATTTTTTACGATTGGAATAATCTGTTTAAGTGGAGCCCACTCGCCTCTGTTACTTGCTTTAATGAGAGCATCAGCTTGTTTAGGTTTTATCTTCATTCGGCTGACAGCAGAACCTTAATTGCCACTGAAAGAACTGTTACTAACTTACCAACTTGTAAGTGAAAATGGATAGACAGAACCATACCATTCCTGCGCTAGGATGAAGTCACAATCGTACTGGGTATGACGATAAATTACATCCACGTCCTGAGTAATACAATAAACTACATCCAAAGCAAGACCTCTGACCAGGAGGGTTTGAGGAACGTAGAACCATCTCTTCCCAATTCCACCCTGACCCGGCGTGTTAGCACCTGCTGGGGTCCCAGCTATGGGCAAATAGTTAACCCCCAAACTGGGATCAAAACGTGCTAAAATAGGTTTTAACACCAGCAATACATTTTTGTAAAAAAATCATTACCAGCAATACATTATTACCAGCAATACTTTTTGGAAAAATATTACCAGCAATAAATTTTGGAAAAAGAAATATCACCAGCAATACATTTTGCGGAAAAATATTACCAGAAATACTTTTTGAAAAAAATATTACCAGCAATAAAAATCTTGTCGGTATTAAATAACCCATTGAGGTGTTG
>CAHIKZ030000247.1:0-22500 GCA_903632075.3 Acanthosepion pharaonis | reverse complement strand
ATTAAATAATATAGACAAGTGTTGTCTTTTTATTTTATGTAAATTTTTTTCATAACGTCTGATATGTTTAATAACATTATCGTTGAACGAAGAAAGAAATTCACAATATTGATCCATATTTTTTTAATAAAATCTAAGCTTTCGGCTTGCATAAGCCATTATCAAAGACGTCAATTATAACATTTTAAGCAATATACGGACATAGATGATTTCTAAGCAACGATAAACACGTTTATACACAATACTATCAATACTTGGAATTATAAATGTAGCCTTGTGAAAAGACAAATTGAAATGGCAAAAGAAAAATTGAACGACCTTTACAGCAACAAACAGGACATTTACGATAATCTATGCACGTGTTTATCGTTGCTGAGAAATCATCTATGTAAACAATGACAGACTATCATCACTGTCTTGTCCGTATATTGCTAATAATATATTTTAATAATTTGGCACTCTCAAATCACCGTGCTGATAACAAATATGGCGCCAGTATGTTTACATTGCGCAGATCAGTACGAAAAATTCAGTGATTGCGCAGGTCAGTATTGCCAACGTTGTTTGAAAATTTTGTGTGAATTGATTTGACGGTTTTTGAAATATTAGAAAAAAGTTATCTCGATAATAATTTGGCACGCAGTATATATATATATATATATATATATATATATATATATATATATATATATATATTAATCAGTTCACCCCAACCAAGACACTAAAGCTACTAAGCCGCAGCGAGTTACTGGTTGACAGAGATTGTAAAAAAATCGCCATTTTTTGTCTTCCTGAAACCTGTACTTTTATTGTTCATTCTTCTCACTAAAGTTTTCTCATTTTTTTCCGCTGCAACTAATCTCTTGTGTCTTAGGGGCATTAATGCCTTGGTTAAGATGAAATGAAAAAAAGACTTACGTAATTAACTCTAAGAAAAGGAAAGTATTTCATTAGAATACTAAAGTCTCACGTTGATTCATTTTTCTTCTTCATGCCCTTGAGTAAATTCAACAGATTATGGAAAACAAATAAAAGAAAAGGAAACAACGATTTTCAGTACAAACATAAAATGTCAACTTAGTTCATCTTCTCATTCGTAAGTGCATTTGTGACTAAGATTTAACTACTTTTCTCTTCTCTTTTTAAATCAATTATACAGCGCGTGACAAAAATATCTTCCACATTTGAAGAAAATATTTAGATAGCTAGTTCCCCGATATTGCAAAAAAAAAATGATGGCGATATTTAAGTAATACTATTAAATAATGGGTATATTTTCTACATGGCTAATCTAGTATTTTTGTCTCCAAAAACGTTTTGTCCTCATCTTTGTCGCCATATTTATTACAACGTTTCGGTCTTTCAGTATCTGTCTATATTTCTGAGATGAGGTATTATGTACATTATTTACATTGTTAGGACTACTGTCCTCATCTTTGTCGCCATATTTATTACAACGTTTCGGCCGTTGTACGCTCCGGCCTTCTTCAGGTGGTTGGAATGTCGAACTGAACTCACTATTGAACTCACACTCTTTACGTCCTGTCACTGGATCTGACTAACACCTTTATCCACTGTGCCATGTGTCCTTGAGGACATCTGTGTATGAATTTCTAAAGAAGTTGAATTCCTCTGCTCTTTGATATGCCTTGACCACGCGATAACCCTTTTTAAATGCTGGTGGAGGAATTAATTTAATCGCCAACCATCCAACATGAAAACGTAATAGTTTTTAAAAAGTATTGATTATATTCTTATTCTATATACCGTCTTCCTGCAGGACATGAATGATCACGGTTCTCCACATCTTCCTATTTTTCTCAAATCTTGTCAATGTTTGTCTTTTTATTTTACCTCCAACTCTTTGTGTTGCCATTCATTTACAAAATCTTAGATTATTCACCGTTTTCTTTCGTCTCTTTTTTAATCATTTCGGTTTAAGTAAACCAATAAAACTAGTAAGACACAAGTGCGAGAGAGGAAACTATTATCATATGGCTTACGGTTACATCTAACCAGTTCAGCTGTAAAATGATGAGACCTTATTACCAATCTAGTACTGCGCTTAAATTCATAAAGTCCAGATACCATAGAGTAAAGTTTATCAGAACAATTACCATAAAAGTATTTATAGAAAATGCACAGAGAAGCTACGTTACGGCGGCGGGAAGGCGGCTGAAACCGAGATACCAGCTCATTGCAGATTCTTCTTTGGATTTTATCAAGAATCTCTAAATGTATAGCAGGAGCACCAGACCAAATGTGGTAGCAATATTCAAAACATGAACCATTGGTAGACATATATATATATGTAAGATACATTGTGAAGACAAAACTTGTCTCACACGACACAGTGAACCAACTCTCTTACCAGGTGATCTAGCAATTGATTCAATAAAGTCTTTCCACTTCACGTCATCGGACAACTTTAAAACGAGAAGGAGACATAAGTCACTCACCTGGAGGCTAGCATCAGCTATGCGGCAGCAATATTAAAAGCAAGTTAATTGACACTACTTTTATAATAGATGTAAGTCTTTCTCTAATGATTTCCTAACCGGTTTCATACGATCTTTGAAATAAATCCAGCATTTCATATCTGATAAATATTTGGCCATCCACGGTCATACTGGCTTATCTTAATGACGTTCCCTTAAAAGCATGCAATCCTGTTTTTACAGTGCTATTCAAACTTATGAATACTTTTATTTTATACTATACTACCTTTATTCAAATGTAGTAATTATATCAAAATATGTTTTGCACTCAATTTCGCATCAGACCAAAGAAGCCAAGGACAAGGTACACGGGTTTACTCCCAGCCGCCAAATTCAAAAACAGGTAACCTAACACCTGCATTCGCTTTTGCAAACCTGAGAACGAGTTGCATTACAGAAACAGTTATATAAGCAACCACTCCAGGAAAGAAATGGGCAGTCTCTCATGCATCGCAGACGAGAATATAAGGACTCTTTTCGACTGAGGATTCTATGCAACCGTAATTAGGAGTGAAAAATATAATGTTAAGTAAGGAAAGATTCAAGTCTGGTGTTATCATTTCGCCAGTACATCCACTTCATTACACAAAATACCATTACTTTTAATTTACAAAGACATTTAACATTTATTTCAAGTATTTCTTTTTCAAATTTATTAACTCAATGTATAAGTGTCATTATTCCTCACTGGGTGCTCAATACTTTTGGCCTTGTACCACATATACGCATAGAAACCATCATTATTATAACTTTTCTCTAAATGTTTCACGTTATATAAAATTTAGAGAAAATATATTTGTATTTAATTCTGAAAAATATGACATAACTAAAACAAATCTTTTTTTTTAAATTATACATTTTATTATTAGTCAAATTAATAGCAAAATGAAACAAAGGAAGTTGGTTAGACTATATATATATATCAAGACACATCTAAAAAAAAATGAATTTAAAAGTTTAAAGTTCCAAAATCTTCAAGATTTTCTATCTGTGCATAATTATAACCAACGTGTTCGTTTTTTATATCCCCCCCTCGCCTTCATACGTATATATAATTACATCAACAAAAACTTTGCTACATCTGTCTATATTTCTGAGATGAGTTATTGTAACTATTTCCACTATCTACTTCGTTTGGACTGTTGTCCTCGGCTTTATTGTCATAATCACGACGTTTCAGCCGTTGTACGCTCCGACTTTCTTCAGATGATATACGTTCAAATCGAACTCTTTATTTAGTCCACATGTGTAGATTGCTCTGATTCCATGTGCCATGCCTCTTTTGGATATCACAGTTTCAGTTAACTCTCCAGATTTTTGTTACCCTCTGCTGTGGCCAGGTATTAAATTCACAACTCTTTGGATGAAGTCACTTTTTGGATTACTTCAACCAACGTTTTTATCCAGTGGACCATGTGTCCTTGGGGAAAAAATAAATGGTTCGATTCGAAATTTCAGCGTATATCACCTGATGACAGCCGAAGCATACAACGGCCGAAAAATCGTTAATATGGTAATGAAAATGAGGCCAACAGGCGGAATGATGTAGATAGTGGGAATAAAAACATTCTAAAATGACGAAAGACGTCATATAGAATTTTTTCCCGCTTTGTCATTAATTTGCCTAAAATTATTTTGCTATATAAAAATGTATATAATATATTCTCCCACATTTTATGATATAAAATTGTTTCTAAAAAATTTTATCTTATTTACTGTTTCATGGAAATAAACGTTCATATCTGGATTGAAATTCTTAAGGATTATTTTTTATAGCTATAAAAATAGCCTTTATATATTCAGGAGTAGCGCTTGACCAATCAAAATTATCGCCCTTTAAGAGCACAAAAAGTAATTTTTATCTAACTACGGAGTGTAAATATAATGAAATCATGTGTTAAGGAAAGGCGTAACTTTCTTTCACTGACCGTAACAATAGACACAACCGTTATGGAATAATTATTAGCAAGTTCGTAAGAAAAAAACCCGTTGTTTTAGTGTCATGTGTGATACTACGGAGATCCACATAGAAGGATTCAGTGCCTAAACTGGTGACTGCTTAGGAATTCCAGGTGCTGCAAGTTTAGATGTGTGGGTTGTTCAATAGATAACAGCTCGGAATTGTTAATCGGAGAGTTCCAAATCCAATTGACTTTGTTATATTTACATACGTCAAATATCCTTGGGAAAGGTATGAATCCAACTCCCCTTAGATATGGGTCAATTAGTAAGATTTGTATAACTAAAACCAAAAAATAAAATAAATAAAATAGAATTGTGTACAAAATATTTAGATTTCGGCATTAAGTAACCCATAGTGGTGTTGATATGCCGCTAAAAAAATCAACCAACCATTCACATAGAAGGGAGAAAGGCGATTTTATCTCAATTTCAATTGTTTCTGTTTGATGGACCAGCAAATATTCAGTTTTCTAAGCGGCATCCACTTTCACCGTAGAGAGACTCGTAAGTAAAGACGGGCATGGGTGATTTTTTTTGCAGATGAAGTCGAAAAAAAAACAGGAAAGAGGTTATATTTGGCTATTGGTCTGTATTAACAGTCATTCTTGGGGCCGGAGAAAATAATCGCCAGCCCTTGGCCGGAGACGGACGTGTCCATGTCGCGCTTCCGAAGCCTTCATTTTCGTATTGTTATCCAACACGTCGGGATGAGCAGATGGTGGGAATTTGGTAAAGGGGAAGATCAAACATAGCTGAAGTTGTACCCAATATCACCTACCTACTCACCTGGTATAAGAAAAATATGTTACGTAAGTGAGTTATCGCCCTTGGTAAACTGCACTCTCAAGAGATCACGTATATCGTCAAACCAACCAATCACTAGCCAGAATATGTTGACGCCAATTAGAAAAAACACTATTCTGTTTTTTTACTCTTCCTCTTTTCTGCAAAGATCTGCCAGGCACAAGGCGTCGTAATCGTCTCTGATTCTACTTTTAATATAAGAGCTGTACTATATTAGTACGTAAACGAAACCATTCTACAACCCCAAGGACTTCAGTTAAGTGGACTTATATTGTTTCATATAGCCGTAAACAGAACAATTTGTTTGCAACAGGAACTATTATTTCAATAGTATTTGTAAATATAAATTTCAATAATATTCGTTTTTAACTTTCAATTTGTGTTCCGTATTTTTCCTGTTTTGATATTATTTGCGGCTTAAATCGACATACCGGATAAGCAAGCGAAGATCTGAATAAATCATCATATGGTAAAAAGGGTTCGTGTTCTTATTTCATGACGTGACGTTTTTCTTTCATTGTGTTACCTTGTGAGCATGCAGTGAGCCCTTTCCCAACCTTCGGTGCACACCGAGGAGATCGAGGATTGAAATGAAACCGAGAGGGGGATGATCACTGATTGGTCGGTGCAAAGCTTGGGCGTGGATCGCGTTGTATCATGTCTTTACTTACAAAGGATAGGACATTTCGAGGATCCATGATCACCTTCGCCTGTCCTGTTATCCATTTACAAAAGCACGTTTCCTTTTGTATCTCTTGCCTTCAACAAGCCCTCTGAGTGTCATATTCCCCAAGCTCTTCTTTCCTCAGAATGTGACCCAAAAATTGTTGTTTTGATAATTCAAGGATTCTCGATGCCAATCGAAGAGGGAAAATGAAGTGTTATCATACAAACAGAATTTAAGAAAAGTTTTGAAATTTAAAAATTAAATATATATAAATTTAAAACAGTAAAATAAAACAAAAAAAAATGTAAATTATAAAATTCTGTTGTGATAGTAGAACTTAGTGGCGTATAAATATAACAAGAGAATTTTTCGTGCACGCGTATTTGCGTGTGTGTGCGTATATGCGTGTATTTATTATTACAATAGGCGTTATATTTAGTGGGTGCATGAGACTGTTTGGATATACCGTTTATCATTAAAAAATTGAAATTAATATCTACCGGCTTAGAGATCGAGACTCTTATTTTAAAAAAAGGTCCTTCTCGATTCATATCTGTCGTTGGGACATTTCGAAGTCGATGTCTGCTAACTTTATGTTCATAACCGAAACGTAAGCAAAATATTTTTGAAGCAATTCGTGTTTTAATCGCATACACACACACACACACACACACACACACACACACACACACACACAAAAAAACTGTTTTTTCTCTCTCACTCTCTCTCGCATGCACACTTATATATATATATATATATATATATATATATATATATATATATATATATATATATATACACACACCGAATGTAATAGCAGAATTGTCCAAGTCGTGTAAGAGAAAAATGTTTAATTGTTAGATTAAGCTTTGAATCGTTGCATCTTTAGAAATGATTAAAGATATCTTACTGAATTCTCTGCAGTTTTTTTTTTTTTTTTTACCAGTAATGGACTCTACTTTCAACAATAAGAATGTATTTAGCTCTAAGTTGAAATGATGATCGCTTGATAATAGAACGGAACTTTGTATTTTAAGTTTGATTTTTATGATTGAATTTGAATCGAAGTTCCAGTTTTGAAAGATGGGAATTCCGGTGTTGCGATGATTATATATATTAAAAACAATTATACATATATATATATATATATATATATATATATATATATATATATATATATATATATATATATATGTAGTAGGATATCTTTGCTAAGCTATAATTCGTATAGGATCGGTAAAATATTAATAGGATATTCATAATAATATTTTTGTTTACTAATGTTCACCCTTTAGGGCCATAATTTGGTGTAAACAACTTTGTACCCATCTCTTTTTATATTATTTATGTTAATGATCAAGGCCCAAGAGCCATTCAAGATAGAGGGTTACTAAAGTTTGTTGTTGTTGTTGCGTGAGCGCCGTTTATGAAGATATATGAGAAAGATAACGGTTTCCCCTAGACTTGAAGAGATTAAAATCGTAGTGGTCGGGAAAGCGTACTCCTGAAACAGCCTTCAGTTCCACGAAGTAACCGTTCTTGGGAAGAAGCCATCCGATTGAAACTTACTCCTTACTTATGGAATATGAATGGAATGAGCTTTATCAGAAACATATAATAAATAAGTAAAAATAGTTATCTTTATTTTAATTCATGTTTATTTTGTAATCCAGTAATACAATATTACAAAATAAATAAAAATCATAAAAAATAAGCAAACGTTCGACCAAAATATTAAAATCATGTTAACAAGTAATAAAATGACAAATTATAATGAGTAAAATAGATTAAACACAATAATAAATATAGACACGTTTCTAATAGAAAACATGATTCAATTGAAGACAGTGTCATACGTAATTGAGAATAGATATTCATTGTAATTAAGTATTTTGTCTGAATGTCTCTCCTGGCTGAGAAACTCCTCTCGCAGAACTCTGCTGAAAGAAATAGTAGGAGGAATTTCGAAACAATTCCATTCTGCTTTTTACTTTGACCCCAAAAGAAACAAAAAATGCTGTTGTTCCTAGAATTTTCATTTAACTTTCATTAGCAGACTCTATTTCGAGTAGCGACACTTGTAGGTGTGTCACACTTTAAATAAGTTAATATACTATATTGGTTTTTATCACTTTAAAAGTTATTTTAATGGATACTCATATTTGAGTAGACGCTCCGTTTATTTATTAAACACTATTTATTTTCGTCTAGCGGCCAGAATGTTCGGGAAGTCTTATTAAAGACAAATTTGAGCTCTCTAACAGAAAATTATAAATTTAGAAATAAGGGCCTTTATTTTCGAGAAATAATTTTTAATTTTCGATGGTAGCCTTTCGCATGCCAACACCTCCGCGTGTATCACACTTTAAGTCGTGCTGAATTGATAAATATGATATTTAGTTTATTTTTTTAAAAAAGTTTCTTGTGTCAAAAGTAAGGCTTAGTAAATAAAAAAAATGATGATCTCAACTTTTTGCATTCCATTTCAAAAATATGTTCAAATAAAATGTCAGATATCTTACTCTACGAATCTATCAGTTTTCTCTCTCCTCACCGGCATATATCTTGCTCTCTTAACTTATCAAATAACTTACTCTCCCTGAATAGAGAAATACCTTGCCCTCCTGATCTATCAAATACTTTTCTCTCTATTAACCGTAAAGTGCCATGTCTCTAACCATTAAATGCCTTACTCTCCTAATCTAACAAAGAATTTATTCTCCCTTAACCGCCATTTATCTTGCTCTCCTGATACGGCAAATACCTTAATCTTCCCTAACCGTCAACTATCTTACTTTTCCTTAACAGTCAACTGGCTTACTTCCCCCCAACCGTCATATATACTGCTCTCCTGGTATGTCAATTATCTTACTCTCCCCTAACAGTCAACTGCCTTACTTTCCCCCAACCGTCATATATCCTGCTCTCTTGATATGTCAAATACCTTACTCTCTCCTAACAGTTCAATACCTTACTCTCCCTTAGCCGTCAAGTAGTTTATTTACCCCAACTGTCATATATCCTGCTCTCCTAATATGTCATATACCTTACTCTCCCCTATTCGTCTACTAAGTTTACTTTTTCCTTGTCGTCTTGCTCTCTTGTAACCTTCAAAATCTTATTTCAATTAGCTTTTTATTATTATTTTCTTAAATGTATTCAGCTTATTAGCTGATTATTTTTACACTTACTAACCACTTGTTTTCTCTAACACATCGACATCTGGATTGTGCAATTCAAAAAGATCCAATTTCTCCCATAATCTTCTATATCCTATATTAGCTTGATCTCACAACCTGCAATAAAGAATCGATTTACGTTCTTAATTTTCGCTACTCGATCCTCTCTGGATCCCCCAAACAACTGACATTCATCTACTCATAATTTCTATTCATTGTTAATAGGAACAATTCCAATCATTCCCTTTCTTGCATTTCCTCGTGTCCGAATTTCTCAATCAAAAATTAACCGAAACTGCATCCATCATAGGAAGGCTGGTCAAAAGCTATTGGTTGTTTTAATTTCATTTTCAAAGTATTATTCAATGTTTTTAATTCTATTCATTTATTTTACCTCTAAAACATATAGTGTCTAGAAGTCCAGAGTTCTCTTTTCTTTTGCTAGCCATAAACCACTTTCAAAATAATTGCACCTCTAGACGACATATGAAATTGCTCTTATATAATTTCTGTTTACGTGACAGCTGTCCTTTACGGCAGCGAATGTTGGATGATTTCCTCAAAGACGAAAAAGTGACGCGAGGCGACGTAGACGTGGTTCTACAGAAGGATGCTGAGGATATCATTGACCGAGTGTGTGAGCAATGATGAGGTCTTAGTGAGGATGCAAACAAGGAGGAGGCTTATACTTAATATAAGGAAGAGGCAGCTGAAGTTCCTGGGACACATAATGAGGAAGGAAGACCTGGAGAATCTGATACTCACAGGTCGAATAAAGGGAAAAGGAGACAAGGGAAAACAACGCGTGACATACCTAGCGGCCTTAAGCAAATAGATGACTGAACGTGGTCAAGGGGAGATGGAAGAGGGAAGGAACTTGTTGAGAGCTGCAAGAGATAGAGGGAGGTGGAGAGCTATGATCGCCTACGTCCTGAAAGGATACGACACATAGAAAGAAAGAAAGTGTGCTGTAAAAGTTCATAGGGACTTTGTGGATTTTTAGCGAAAGGCTGTAGTTGTGTTAATGGAAATCCTAGAGAGAAAGGAGAAACTCATCTTAGTGACAGGCCCGACAGGGGCAGGCCAGCTGCTTGCTGTGAATCGGGAGAAGAACAAACAGATTGATATTATCATTGTAACTGGTAGAAGAATCACTATCGAAAATCTCCGTCAAAGCCTTCATGCGAGCTTTGGTAATGCCGGAAATTTAGTAGCGTCTCTTGGCTACTCAAAAGGGGTTTCCCAAAATGCTGACTGACGCCACGAAAAGCAGAGGGCGTTTGCAGCTCATGAGCTTCTTGAACTGCACTATATAGATAGGACATGGTGGACAGTGATACGCCAATCACGACCAAACTAAAGATGAATGTCGCACATAGAGAATAAAAAAAAACAGTCAAGAAGCTTCCACGTGGTGGGTATGCTTGTTTGTTCCTTCCCATCTTCATTGCTGAGGGTCGTGGACTATCGACAGTTGTAACAGTTTAAGAGATGTCCTTCTACTGTCAATCACGGCTAGAGGGCTCAGTCTGCCCTGCAATGTAACCGATAGCTGAGGGATGAAGAGATGAGTTCACGCCATTCCCAAGGTTATTAGCATGTAAGCGATTGAGATGAACTCGACTGGATTTCAAACTCTGCTCTCTGATTTCTCACCCCAAACCGCAATCCACCCACATATCCTGTATGTCCATTATTCTCATCCGGAAAAACTAGATCTCTTCCGGTCATTACTCGAAAGCTGGCTTCCTAGCCGCCGTTCACCCGCCCTCATCACACGGATAAAGCCGTTGGTCACTTGAAGGGTTTTCATCAAAGTGAACCCTATTTATACTGATTTTGAAATCGTAGTGATCCTTCTGCTATATAGTATGCAAATCAAGGCTAACGAACTCTGACTACGCGTTAGCAAATGATGGGTATACATACCCTCAAAAAAAGTTAAAATTTGAACATCATGATTCAGAATAGAGACTTGAAAATTAGAATTGGAATCGTGAAATTTTTGTCTTCATTTCAATATTCTTTATGAGCATCTACTATTAAATGTTTTGTAATTAAAGAATAACATGTATTACTTTTTGACTCTCATACCACGAGTCAGAAGGAAGGAGAGTAAGAATAACATGTATTACATTTTGGCTGACCCTCATACCACGATTCAGAAATGAGACGATTATGTTAAGAACTAAATTTGGAATTCTGAAATTTTTACAATTATTTTTAAATTTATTACAGTAAATCCCCGGGTTACGACAGTCCCGACCTACGACGATTTGTGGTTATGACGCAATATCCATTAGTCTTGATTCGATTTATACTGTTTGCCTCGTACATATGACGCAAGAGAGTCAAGATCTTATGCTTCGTCATCTCATCAATACAAGCAGATTAAAACAATTTAATAATAATCATTATATATAGGGTGGCACGGTGGAGTAATGGATAGCGGCTCGGATTGAGGAATAGGAGAGCCGAGTTCGAATTCCAGTCGAATCCATTCACTTACGTGCTAATACCCTTGGGAAATGTATGAATCCTCTTCTTTTCTCCCCAGCTATGGGTAAATAACAAGATAGACCTGGTTGCCTTGGTTGGCAACTAGTCTACCGCAGAATGAAATGGCAACCTAATGCGGGAAAAATCTGCCACGTCAGCCATGATCGCCTAAGCATGTATCACTCATGGCACATAACTGACCGACTAACTTTCAAGTCGAATCCATTACATTTACTTACGTGCTAATACCCTTGGGAAAGGTATGAATCCTCTTCTCCATCCAGCTATAGATAAATAGCAGGACAGACTGGGTTCTATAGCCTTGGATGTCAACTGTTCTACCCCAGAAAGAAATGACAACCTAATGCGGGAAAAATCTGCCTCGTCAGTCATGTATGGAAAGATACATGATCGCCGACGTGTGTATCACGCATGGCACATAACTGACTGATATGTATTAAATTTATGTGCTCCATGTGTTTTAATTTAGTCTTAATTATGTTCTGCAGTTATGTCCTAGATTATTACTTTGTTCATGGGTCACGTAAGTAAGGACTCACAGAAAATCGCGGGTATATTCCGACTTACACAGAAAATCGGGTTACGACGCATCATAGAAACGGAACTCTGTCGTAAGTCGAGCAACCCCTGTATATTTAAAAAGGACAAACGTTACGTTTTGACCAGCCTTCATAATTTACTTACGAAAGTGAAATTAAATGTTAAAAAAAGGGAGCGAAAATAAAAGGAATTCTAATATTTAAACAATCTGGGGATGGTAGAAAATTTTTAGAGCTTTAAAAACATCCATTTTAAAAGTATATATAATTATATGCAAAAATATATAAAACAAACGTGGGAAGAAGTGTAAGGTGGTGGGTTAAAAAATATACTGTATATATACTCGCGTATCATGCACATTTAAGGACCTACTTTTGAAGCTAATTTTTAGGGGGTCGCATCATACCCGTGATATAAAATTAGCGTATGTACTGATGGCCCTGGCTACGTCGTTGACCAAACTATAGATCCATTCACTGTAGTCAAATTAACTTCAAAATTAGGTCTTCAAAGGTCGCATGATACGCGAGTATATACGATAACAACAAAAAATGAGATAAAGTGCTAACCGATTATCGCTCCTCACTCTTTAAAGCCAATCGAGGACAAAAATATATATGTGCACAGAGGCTAAAAGAGAATTGGGAGAAAATACGAGCAGAAAATCTGTAGTGTATAATCAGATAGTTTACGATTAAAATCAGGAACCATTCCATTCTGCATTTCGATCCACCACTTTACTTTTTTATTTTTATCCGTGTTATTCCTCCCCCCCCCACCGTTTGTTTTAAATATTTTTATTACTTAAACTTTATTTTTTAATGGTTACTTGTATTTGAGCAGACGTTCCGTGTATATATATTAAACAGATTTATTTATTTTCGTCTACCGGCCTGAATATTTGGAAAAATCTTATTAGATGAAAAAAAATTGATGCTCTCCGGCAAGATTCGAACCTAATTTCCCCTAGTGGAAAATGTCATTGGATCTGATATGCTTTGACCTCGGCTACAGAGTGCGTCAATGAGCAAGCTAAGTCAAACAGCGTCTTTAAATACAGATTTTTTTCCGACTTTCAAAATAGATATCATCTGCTGAATTTCGTATCCTAACGTAAACAAAGAAATTTCCAAAGAAAAGGATGGATTGTTATTAATTAATCCAACAGGTTTTTTATTACTTAAACGTTATTTTTTTAGTAGATACTCGTATTTGAGTAGAAGATCCGTTTGTTTATTAAAAAGTATATTTATTTATTTTCCTCTACCAGCCTGAATATTCGAGAAATCTTATTGGAGAAAAATATGCTCTCTCCGCGAATATACAGACCGGTAGACGAAAATAAATAAATATCAGTCAATTATATGCCAAGTGTGATACACGCTTAGGCGATCATGTATCTTTCGATACATGACTGACGAGGCAGATTTTTTTCCTGAAGTAGGCTGCCATTTCTTTCTGCGGTGGACCATTTGCCATCCAAGGCTATAGAACCATGTCTGTCTTGCTATTTACCCATAGGCGGGAGAAGAGGATTAATACCTTTCGCAAGGGTATTAGCACATAAGTGAATGTAATGGATTCGACTGGAATTCGAACTCGGCTCTCCGATCCCTCAATCCGATCCACTATAATAAATAAACGGAACGTCTCCACAAATCCAGTAAAAAGAAATGACGTTTAATTAGTAAAAATCTCTCAGATTAATAAGTTTCAAATCCACTGTGGACTCTTCCACAACAAGCCAGTTAACCCCTGCTAGGAAATGCACTATTTCTGTTGTAATTTTCACCATCACCATCTTACAAATATATAACAAGCATTCATTGGTTAATCATCTTCAATCTAGCTCGCTGATTGGTCAGTTCCGACCAATCAAACCGCCTGCACGCAACAAATCTGTTTTTCCCGCGTTCTCCATTTGAGCCTGTCACGTGGTACAACAAAATTATAAAAACAAAACACGTGTAAACTCCCTCGTGTTTCATTTGCCAAGATGTAATCTTCAAGAACTACCGTCTTGACATGCAGTCAGACGTTAATGACCATTACCAACATTCACGCAAGTACGAACTCTGAAATCTCTTCTGAACTTTTACCAACTTGTACAATACACAATTCCAAACATAGTAAAGAAACTTTATTCTTCTAAACTACAGTTTAATAATTACTTTCACTTTATGAACTTAGGTACAAATATTACCTAATCTAAGAGACACAACTCTGTCTAACCTTTTCACTCAGTATTCATGCATGTATATCAAATACTTAATAAATTCAATTGTTACGTTTTGAAACAAGATGTTTATGAATCATTATTCTGTCTTGTATTAATTGTTGTGGATGGAAGATTATTGAACACACACAATTTTAAGCCTTCTGATAATTCAAACCTTCTATTCATCCCCAACCCCACCCTTTCTTTAGATATTTTTGTATATATTTATATATTTTAAAATGTCCGTTTTTAAAGCCCTAATTACATTCTAACAAGATGCATTCGCCAGAAGACTCTGTTCAGTATTGAGCCTGAGTGTTGTATCAGGGTGGATTTCCATTTTTTTTTTTTAAGTTTACAAGAATTTTCTAATTCTTTCCATCCCTTAACCGCTTTCATGTAATCAAGCCGTTCATTTTAGCCTCTTTAAAACAAAACAAAACAAAAAACCTTCATAAGATCTACATTTGACAAATGAAATAGATTCGTCATTTTTATTTTTAATGGACGCCGGATAAAGCATTTGGCACAGCATTTCATGATAGTATAATATTCAAAGAACACAATAAGAAAAAAAGGTTTTCTGTGATATCATATTAATTTTCACTAGTTTTTCTTTCATCATTTTGTTGCTTTACATCTTGTAGTACAGTGTAACCCGGATATAAGAGAGTTGTCGGGACCGGAGAAGAAGTCTCTTATATCCGGGTTTCTCTTATATCCGGGTTTCGTCTATTTTGTTTACATTAACACAGGCTCTAATTTGGGACCAGAGAAAATCTCTCTTATATCCGGGTTACACTGTAGTTGTAGTAAGTAGTAGTAACGAATATCCTCTTACTTCGTCTGAAGATTTTAAATGTCTCTATTATTAATGTTGACTAGATTATCTTTCATCTTATTTTTGTTGTTTATACCTAGTAGT
The DNA here is from genome assembly GCA_903632075.3 of Acanthosepion pharaonis. Classification (NCBI taxonomy): domain Eukaryota; kingdom Metazoa; phylum Mollusca; class Cephalopoda; order Sepiida; family Sepiidae; genus Acanthosepion; species Acanthosepion pharaonis. Next base: position 7,187 of record CAHIKZ030000247.1, on the reverse strand, counting down.
AATACTAATGAATAATAATCTTAAGTCATTCGAATTGTTTTTATATAAAATTGTCCCTATTATCAATTTTGACTAGTTTGTCTTATCTTTTTTTTTTCTTGCATTGCATCGATTAGTATTAACAGTAGTAGTAGTAGTAGCAGTAACGGGCATAATCTTAAGTTATTTCAGAAATAAGTCATTATTATCAATTTTGACTAGTTTATCTTGCATATTATTTTTGTTGTTTATACCTAGTAGTAGTAGTAGTAACGGACATAATAAGCTGAAGTTGTCCAAAGTTTTTAGATATAGCATTGTCAATATTATCATTTTTGACTAATTTTTTTTTCATTTTATTGTTACTTCACATCTAGTAATCGTAATAGTTCTTCTTAAATAAAGTTCTTATCTTAATGATTACTGATATTTTTTTACTGGTATTTCTTTCATTTTCTTGCAGTTGCTTTTTATGAGAGCTGTGATAAAAGCAACAGAGATGAAAGGAAATAAATGCTCGTTTAAAATGATTAATTAAGGGTTCTTTTTAACCATTTTACGAAAGTACGGATATGACACATCAGTGATATTTTAATGGAGTTGTCTGTGCTGATCAGCAAGAGAATAACATTTACTGAGCTGCTTTTAAAAAATACAGTGAAAAAATCTTACAACACAAAAGAATAAACATGGTGACCGAAAAAAGGAAACTTTTACCATAAAATAGATTATTAAGGATTTAAATAATTCTTTCTTTTCTTAACTTTAATTGTTGCAAAATTTACGGGTTACTGGATCAATCGGATTAAACCTTTCATTCAAAGAGAAATAATAAAGAAAAGATTCAAATTCTCTTCTTAATTTCTCTCTTCCTTTTACTCCTTCTCCACTTCTCCCACTTCTTCCTTTCTTTTCTCAACCTTTTTCATTCTCTCAATTAATCTTCATTATCTCATTTTATCTCTCTTACTCTATCTCTTCCTTACCCTCACTTACTTTCTAATGTTTTCTCCTCCCACTTCTCCTCTATCTCTATTAATTTCTGCCATTTTTTTTCATCATGATCCCCTATTTCTGTACCCTACTTTGCTTTCTCATTTTTTACTTCAATCAAATCATCCCCCTGCGTTAATTTCTCTCCCCTTACTGCTTATTGTCCACCCCTCCTGCTCCTCTTATATAATGTTCTTAGATGCCGATAGGCATCTGGAAGATTGGTCCGACTTTTGGATCCATGGGGAAACTTTTGCGCATGCCCATACAGTGTTTACTGTCGATAGTGAGGCTGTTCTCTTTCATCTTAATATCGTTCTCTAAGGCACTGCGTGTCTTTGCCAAGCGGGCCAGAGCCGTCTCGGCATTTCGTAGCTTCTCGCGAAGGATGCGCACTGATTCACGAATCTCACTCACTTCACGCTGCAAACTAAAAACAGAAAATCAATTAGTTTGAATCAAGTCAAATGTAGACGTAAGTGAGTAGGAACATTCATTCACTGGAAATTTTACTTTTCGACTAGACATAGATCATAATATAAAAAAATATCAGAGATATCAGACATAAAGTAAAACTATATGAAACGCTGAAATAAACTGATTCAAACCAGGAGAGCAGTAAAACACTCTGATATACGACTGAGAGCAATTCGAGAACATATCGATCACAAACAAATACTACAATTAACATAGGACATCGTCTTATATTATCAGTCTTGACCTAGCATCTTGGCTTCAGTCCTTTTCCCATCACCGTAACATAGTTTTCCTGTGCCATTTTTATAAATATTTTCATGGTAATTATTCTGATCAGCTTTTCTCTTAGGTATTTCGACATTACGAACTTAAGCTCAGTACTAGATAAGCATTTAAGACAAGAGTGTTTATTCACGCCAGATTTATACAACCTATACAGTCAGGCGACTCTAACAAATGCTACCTATAACAAGAATAACATGGCCAAGACATAAGAACAACGGGAAATTAAGAACAACATCTATTTAACCAATACATCGAGGCGACTTGGAGAGAATTAGAAGACAAGGATGTGTCGTCTCACCGGACTTATTCAACCTATTTAATGAGGCGATTCTGAGAGATTTGTTCTTGGCAGCCACAATCTTAACAACATAAGATGTGCAGGTGTCACAGTGTTGATAAGAGATATAGTGTTATGGGATCTTACCCATAATATTAATAATGGACTATTCCATACTTAATAAATACTGCGCCTCAGGAGTAGGCAAGGAGTCAGTACTTCAAGTCTTGACCGGCTGTTCGGTTGAACTCTCTGCCTTCGGGCGGGGAGGAACCCGAACGAGGCTACACCGAAGGGCGGAGTCTCTTTCGGGGAGGTAAACCGGCCCTGAACCCGTTTATACGGGTTCAATGGGCATTTTTTGGCCGAGCCCACGGGCTCGGAGATCCCACGTTAAAAAGGCCTTGTGCCACATGACGCCCTCGTGGGGAGGACTGAATATCGTCAGTAGTTCAAGTCGTGTCAGTAGTTCAAGTTGAGTCAAGAGTCGAGTCAGAGGCAGTCCAAAACAGAGTCGCATTCAGACAATTACTACTAAACCTGATTGTTCATACTAACCCTTCTACCTCTCTGTATATATTCCTGTTTGTAATATATCTGTGTTATTCCATACCTGTGTTCGAGTTCTTCTTTATTGGTTCTACCCTGGACTATCACCGTGGTACAAGGAAGCGGACCATAACACATAGAAAGGAAACTACAAGAACTCTTACAGAAGATAATGAAGGAAACTGAAAATATATGCAAGGTGATTGGCCCTGATCTGGCATCTGGTTGACAATCGCTCTCTCACAGACGTGCCGTCACTTCCTTCTGTCTTTTCTAAATATACTTTCATGGTAACTGCTCCGGCGAGCTATTTTTGCTGGTTGGCATCTCAGTCCCACTCTTTCACTGTCAAAACCGTTAAATTTTAGCCGTCTCTTCTACTCCAATAACTTTGTCTCACACTTCCTGTCTGTGGAACTCCCTTCCTCTTACTTGCGTCCCTGATAGCTATAATCTCCAAATATTCAAATGCAATGTCAATCGACATCGCCAGATGCCTTGATCTATTCCCCGTCCTTCTCCTCATCATTTCCTCTTTCACGACTCTTTACTCTTGCTCCCGCTCTCTGTAACCCTTTGCGTGCTTGTGGCACTCCCGCCTTGCTTGGGGTGAAAAAAAGAAGACGAAACCTCAATTCTAAGAAGACGGAATGCATGGCTGTTAGCAAAAGAAACAGTCCAACGTGCACATTACAAATTGGAGATACCAAAATCAAACAAGTACAATAATGTCAATGTCTATGAAGCATTTTAACAGAGGACGGAAAGTGCAACACCAAAATCCGAATGTGCTTTGGGATAATGAAAGTGGCCTTTCAAAAGCAAGCAAAGTATTAAGAAACAGGAAAATTTCGTTAGAAACAAAGAGAAGAGAACTGAATTGTTACGCAATATCAGTCCTCTTATATGGCAATGAATGCTAGACAATCTTCTCAAAACTGAAGAAGATACATGAAGCAACAGAAATCTTGTTATACAAAGGGATGCTGAGAATACCATGGACCGAACATGTGAACAACGAAGTTTTAGAGAAAAATGGAAATAAGGACACTTATACTTTACATCAGGAAGAAACACTTGAAATTTCTAGGAAACATAATGAAGAAAGGGGGCTTGGAAAATTTGATACTCATAGGGCAGATCAAAGGCAAGAAAAACAAAAGGAAACAACGTATAACCTACCTAGCGAAATTGAATAAATAAGTGGTAGAATTAGGTTTAGGAGATAACAAAAAGACGAAATTTATTAAGTACAACAAAGGATAGGAAATTGTGGAGAGCCAGGATCGACAACTGCTTCAAGATTCGATCTTCTAAATGGCATTCCCTTTAAGCGAAAGGGAATGGGAAGAGATTTTTGGAGATCAAGTGATAACAAAGCCGGAAATAGGTTATATCCAGGTGCTGGTTTATATTAACAGCGACTCTTGAATCGGGAGTGACTGCTGGTCTGCCCCAGTTACGCCACCACCACCACTCTGAACTGAAGATATAAGGCAGGATGGATCGATAATTTTACATTCCTTACACCAAATTCTGGCCCTACCATCCGAATGTCGCAGCATAAATCGACACTTATCAGACCAGTCAATATTTTACCGTTCTCCTATTGTCTAATTTTTGTCATCCTTAGGGAATTTGTAGAAAACAAACGTCATCAAGGAGATTTAATTGAATCTTTTTGTTTTCTACGAACTGCTTAAAATGTGATTGTGCTTAAAAGGGGCCTTGATAATAGACGATGCGGCTACTATTGTCGGCCTCTCATCTGTTCTGTTTTGTCGTGAAGAGCAGCTTTTTCGCAACTCTACAATTGTTACCTGAGCATTCTACGTGTCTCTCCTATTTTTTGAAGATAGAGCTAGATCCGCCTCCATTGAAAATTAGCGGAATTTGCGACAGTGTTAATGACTATTCATTTTATGCTTGCGCATATGCATCGACATAGATCTCCTCAGATGACCACCTCCGGCATTTTACAAATTATCTTGGACCAAACAAAAATCAATTTTATAAATGAATAAATAAAATCTAAATGAATGACTAAGTTTCAACCGAGTATTTGGAATTACGTAAATTAAGATTTATAGTTAATATTGTGTGTGAATTTATACAATTAATATTGTGTGTGAATACTTGTATCTATTATGGAAAATAAAAGTTACCAAAGATGAACTCTCCCCATAGGGTGGATGTACTGCTATTGATTGCTCGGGAGATTTGATTGAATCTTCTTGTTGTCACTCACCAGATTAAAATATGATTGTGCCTTAGCGGGATTTTCGACAAATTTTATTTCCCTATTCTTATCTAACAGGAGTAGCACCCGGTGTGATCATCTGTTGCTGTAGCTCATGTGCTTCAAGGTTCGACGTGTTCAGAGATGCTCTTCTCTATACTTCCGTTGTAAGGAGCAGTTAATTGAGATACTTTCGCCTTTCTATTAGTTTGAACCAGTCTGGCTATTCTCCTCCGACCTCTTTTATTGCACTTAAATCCATAAAGTCTAAGTACCGAAAAGGAAAGTAATATTTATTTTGTGTAAAATACAAAGATGTGGCACAAGACCAAAGCGGGGATGGGGAAATCTGGTCTTCTTCTGTTTTATAATTAAACTTAACTAGCCACAATTACTGACCCAAACATACCATAATATTCCTTACTTCAAAACAATACCTTCTTACTTACCATTCTTACTACAGTCACCATAATGCCTCAAGTCTCTACGAAGTCCTAACTAGTTCTCATATGTACAATTTGTCTGTGAGGGTAGGGAATAAAACCATAGAGGAAAGTTCATCAGAACAATTACCATCTGTCCCTCTCGCCTTCAATCTCCTAAACCTTGTTCCGCCATCCATTTACTCAAGCTACGTTACGGAGCTGGGAAAGTGACTGAAGCCAAGATGCCAGGTCAGGACAAATAACATTGCAGATTCTTTTTTGCATTTTATTCAGAATCTCTAAATGTGTAGTAGAAGTACCTATAAAAATAAAGTAATTGTTGTCAGAAATATAACGAGTTAAAATCTCGACTGGTGACTTTGACACACTGTTTTATTTGGAATTATTATAGCATTTTACCAAAATTTAAAGCCACTTTTGAGAAAGCATGTCAATTCATTCCTTTGAGTGTAATGATAAGTATACTTACGTTTTCATAGCATGATCGTTACAAAGTTCAACACTAATCCTATGATTTCTTTCTTCCAGACGTGTCTGGGCCACTTTCATGGGACCCTCCTTCATCTGGATAGCCTTGCGCAAAAGGTCAATTGACTTTTCTGTGTCGAAAATCTCTTGCATCGTCTGAAAGATAACATGTATATGTGACTTGTAAATGAATGCTAAATACAGACAAGACCTAAATGTAACGAGAATTATTCGTTTAACAATCGTTGGACTAAGCGGGCAAGTTCATCTTTTTAACGATAAGCAACAGCAATAATAAGTATTTTTAACTTGTGAAATGTTAACGGTTTTCCAATTTTAATATTCTAATGAATATGAATTCTTAAGTTAAAGACTGAGTAAGCTCATGGAGAGTTCTACGACGATAAAATATCCGTAGAAATTCCCCTGTCGCATCGTTAAATATTTGAGCATAACAACTTTAATAAAATATTGCAATAACAATAATAAATATGAATGCTGATCGTTGTTTTAAGAAGTAAGGGGATACAAATGAAAAGATTTGAAATTGACGACTTTTTCCAACTCACTGAAACAGCCATTAAACACTTCCATCTTTCTTTCTTTCTTTTTCTCACTGATACCAAGTAGTGTCATTTCTCCTCTTTCCACGAAATCAAAACGGAATGATCCTATTATTATTTAGGTATTGTGGGAGACATTAAACACTTCCATCTTTCTTTCTTTTTTTTCACTGATAAAGTAGTGTCATTCTCTCCTTTCCAAAAAACGGAATAGTCTATTATTTATTAGGTATTGGCAGGAGACATTAAACACTTCCATCTTTCTTTCTTTCTTTTTCTCACTGATACCAAGTAGTGTCATTTCTCCTCTTTCCACGAAATCAAAACGGAATAGTCTATTATTTATTAGGTATTGGCAGGAGACATTAAACACTTCCATCTTTCTTTCTTTCTTTTTCTCACTGATACCAAGTAGTGTCATTTCTCCTCTTTCCACGAAATCAAAACGGAATAGTCTATTATTTATTAGGTATTGGCAGGAGACATTAAACACTTCTTTCTTTCTTTCATTCATTCATTCATTGGTTCATTTTATCATTGAAACAAAGTAGTGTTTTCCACTCTTTCCACTCGATCAAAACGGAATAATTCATTATTCATGTGGTATTGGCAGGATACGTTAAACTCTTTTATCATGCCTTATTTCTTTCTTTCCTTTTTTCTTTCATTTTCTCACTGAAACCAAGTAGTGTCTTTTCCTCTATTTCTACGTGATCAAAATGGAATAGTTTATTATTTGAGGTATTGGCAGGGCGTAACAATCGTACGAATTAACGAAGAGAGGGACAAGCAGTTATAAAATATTAATAATAATAATAATAATAATAATAATCTACATATGTTTTATTTTGGGGGGGTATTTAATTGGTCAGTGGAAAAAGTCATGATGCCATTTCTGACCTTAGGTCTTT
>CAHIKZ030000246.1:1265000-1270133 GCA_903632075.3 Acanthosepion pharaonis | reverse complement strand
TCATTCAATTATTTTAAGAGCTAAATATTAATAATATATTGTCTGCAACCAATTTATACACTCTCTTTGCCCTTATTGATTTCATAAACCTAGATAAAAACTTTCATTTTTATGATGTTGAGAAGCATAAAACAGTTGTCACAAAATATATTCCCCACTTAACGACTTTCATAAAACTTAACCAGGTATATGGGGGGAGGGGGGCAGTGAAAAGTTCTTGACCCAACCAGAATGCTCTGCAAAAATCAGCTGTTTGATCCGACTTTGAGAAAGAGGGGGGGGTCAAAACTGAAACTTTTCAAGCACATGCTAGGCATTTTCTTCTTATATATTCAATCTGACATATTGAGACAATACAATTTCTTTTCAAACCAGAAATACCCTACTTAGACAGGATCAAAGGTAATTACCAACTGGGCAGAGGTCAAGAAGTTACATTTGAGTATAGAATTTCCAGTAGAATTTTTAGGAATCATCATTATGGTAAGCCTTTACCTTCAGACAACCACTCTCATCTTGGTTGTTATACTCACAATATTTCTGGCAGACAAGAAGTATTTACTTTATTATCACCCCCAAATTGATAGTTTCTTCCTAACTGACCCCAATTTGGAATATATATATATATATATATATATTAGGCAATGCAAGATGACAATCCATCTAGAAGGAAAACCCTTATTTTAAACCCCAGCTGCCTTGTCATCATAGCCAAACACAGAAGTCTATGGAAACAAATCCAGACAGAAAACCTGGAATAAATATCAACCATGATGGGTTATTTAATGCCAAAATCGGAATAATTTGAACACAATTTTGTGGCTTTGAATGCAATTGTATGCCTTCAACTACAGATAAATATATATATATATAAATAAATGCATTGCTGGCATTTTTACTATCAAAATGTATTTTTATACTTTCATTGTATTTTGATTTTTTTTAGGGGTTCACTATTTACCCATAGCTGGGACCCTAACAAGTGCTGCCACTCAGAGATAAACAGATATCTACGATATTTGCATACACAAACTTTCATTAAAATCCTGTAACTGAGAAATATAATCTGGAGAATCAATGATTTTTTTTCTTCCCAATTTTAATTTTTCACAAAAGTGACATTTGACACATGACCTTCCAATAATTTTCACTTGCTATCTTCAGCTATTCACTTTTTTATAGGGGTTAGGAACTGAAAAGATCATGTCTTATAAAAAAAAAAATCCTCCTTGTTTTCTTATTTCTGGTGAGTCATTTTAAGACGAGCTAATAAATATAATTTTATATTATGTATTTTGCCACAGAAAAATGAGAAATTAATTTTTGAACAACTGCTGAAACACTAACAGACTATTTCTTATTATAAGGAAAAATTGTCAAGGAATTTAAGAAAATTTAGATATTAATGTTATCCTATGATTACTGAAATTCAAGTCAATTCACGGGTAAAATACTCAACTGGAGTTGTCAAATCATAGTACAAATTTAAAAATCAAACTTCCACCCTACCAAATGCAAAAAGATTGAAAAGAAACTCCCATCAATATTAGAAAGATTAATAACAGTGGACTTGAGACGCCTAATTTCTTGAAAAACTGTTTTAAAAAATATTTATAAATTTTACCAATTGTTTGGTTAATGGATGCTCATTTCCTGCAGGAAAATGACTAATTTTACCAGATTACTTATAATATTTCATTAAAACAAATAATTAATAATAGGAAAGTTAAAGATTTGTTTAAAATAATAAAATCTGTTAGTGCATTATTGAATTATCTTTTATTTTGGCTTCATTTTTAAATTCCTCAAAACTAAAATCAGTTGATCAAGAATCAATAAAAAGAAAAAAAAAAAAAAAAACTTGTCCTTTAATGTTTCCCAAAAATGCTTTCATGTCACAGATGAAGCAAAACTCAAATTTATTAATGGAATTTGATCACATTTCAAGGTATCTCTGAGACATCAATTCAAAATAATTACATACATATATACATTATTTAGATATACAACTGTGTGTGTGTGCGCGCCAGTGTGTACATATGTGATTTTGCCTTTCAAACAGAAAAAAGAAGGTTGGTTTTGTGTAGCATGTAGAATTTGAAGATTTACTTCAATCCCACATCAGAATTTCAAATTAAAAAAAAAATATTTTGGTTTCCATATTAAACAAGTGAACAGTCAATTTGGATTTTGATAATTCTGCTGTTTGTTTTTTTAAAGTTAATCACATTTAATTAAAATTGTTTATTGTACAGGTCACTATCTTATAACTTTTTCTAAACCTTTCTTTTTTTTTTGTAAATTACAAGTTTCTTTCTTTCACCTGGTCCCAAAATAAAGTCTTTTTTTTTTTGTTTGTTATTGTTCAAATACACACGCACAAAAAGTTGGGTTTTCCAAAGAAAAGAAATATCATTTATAGAACTGATATTGGCTAAATATGTTAAATATTAGGCCAAGAAAACAACAAAGATGATAAAAAACACAATCAGAACTCCAAATATCTTAAGCATCAACCATCGGTTGGATGTAACCGATTGAAAGTACTTTAAGATCTCACCATGGGCCATTTCAATGTTCAGTTCAGCATCTTCCACATTGGAATCTATTCTGTGGACCATTTCCTCTTGTTCTTTGACCATAGTTGCCAGTCTTTGGAAGACAGTGCCCAATTCCACAATTGTTGATTCAATATTCTGCATTGTCTCTGCCCGACTTTGAATATAAGCATCCTGCTCATCAATTAACTGAATTTGATCCTGTCTCTGTCGATGATCCACATAATCCATATCAACGGCCGTTTCTCGACGACCCGACTCAGTCAAGAGTACCGAGTTCTCATGAGACATTGCTGTTAAAGGTAACACTGCCGACTGCGAAAATTGTTCACGGCGGGATTTCTGTTGTTTCAAATTCTCAGTTCGAACCTCCAAGACGGTTTTGAATTTATTTGACATTGTTGCTAACTTCGACTGCAAAGCAACCACAACAGAATTTGAGTGGGTCTGTTGGTGCCGACCATTTTGGTGGCGTTGGTTACGTGCAATTTCTTGCAACTCTGCAATTTGTTTATTCAGTGATGTGATATCTTGCTTAATGATGTATGTTAAATCTTGAATTTCTGCTGGCTTATCATCGAACAGAGATTTACGTTTTGCCAGCAAGGTAAGTTTTTCTAGTTTGGCGTACGTATTAGCCAGGTCACGACCGATCAATTTAGCCTTTTGTGTGAACTCTCCCCTCTGTTGGGACTGGCTTTTGTCTAACAGTGGTTTAGCAACAACAACACCATTATTTTGTCGAGATCGAATCGACTTAACAGCTGACAGAAATTCACTAGTCCGATCCCGGCACGTCATGATTGATATAAATTAAAAATTTACTTTCGAAGGAGGGATTATCAAGTTTCGACTTTGCGAAGTATTTATTGAAAATATCTGATAATTATCAGAAATTACTTCTTTTTTTTTTACTTTCGTGTTTTCAGAAAAAGGAACTGGAAATACTTTTACTTTAAGATTTTCAGTAGCGAAATTATTTCATTTAGTTATCACAATTCAAAGCGAGGAACATCAATTTTTATCGCCAACCTGGAAACTTACCTTAGAAGAAGGAAGTCTGGATTGAACAAAGATATCCCATCTTGCCAAATTACTTTTGATACATCACCAATTACGATGAGACACATAAGTATATGATATCAAAAATACATTAACAGTAGAACTCCCTGAGTTACTGACAATCAGTCACATATGACGTTTCCTTCCGTTTTGAAGTTGTTTATGGTGACCGTGCTGTTCATGTATTGCAATACGAAGTGTCAGAATTGTCGTGTAGTATCACTCTTCCCAGAATACTTCCGATGTTTTTTCTTGATAATTAAGGTAGTTTTCTAGTGAAAGCTGTTGGGGCAGGCTTCTTTCCGACATTCTAAGAAATAGAAAAACAATCCTGTATCATTTAAGCCAAATGTCGGATCCATAAAGTGCCCCAAACACTTACCGACGTACACGTCACGTTTGACAGCAAGCCGCATAGTTATCTCCCTTCTGTGACGCTCTCAAAAACTTGTCAGTCTGGAGTTATCTACCCTTATGAAAACTGTTACTCATTGTTTTTATGTTAATTTTCAATGAAATGTTTCATTCAACAGATGTTATTTTCTTTTTGAAGAATATGATAAAAGATAAATCATTTTTTTCCAAATTTTAAAGAGTTTTCTAGCAATTTTGAAATTTCTAATTTTAATGGACAAGAAAAAATTTCCGATAAAAACAATTAAAAAATGTTATCCAAATTTTTATTGGGTTCATACACTCCTTTTTTAACTAAATATTCTAACTTAAAAACAGTATTTGGTTTATTGAAGAAGTAATACATTGTTGAAAATAAAAATAATGAGTGGGAGTGGTAAAAGAATTCATTTAGTTTTAACTCTTAAATTGTATTTGATTATACACAAATAGAAATTTACATCAATATAACATCAAATTTTCTTCACAACTGTAGTATTACTTGTAAAATTAAAAAGAAATATTTAATGCTACTAAAAGATTTGAGCTAAATATTGCTGGTTTAGCTCTAAAATTCAAAATGTTCTTAGCAGTGCATTTTCAAATGAAGAGGTACATATGTTACATGCACTAAACAATAAATAGTGATAAATATTCTCTGGGAGGATTAAATTTCAATAAATATTTGTATTAACTGCAAATGTTTAAAACTGAGTGAGCATTTGATATGAATGATTAAATCCTCTTTCATTCGCTCTCTCTCTCTCCATATATATATATATATATATATATATATATGGTGGACTCTCCTGTGGTATTCAATGTATGAGGGCCAAGCAGCTTAGTTCCTAGGAACCAACAGCCAGACACCAGCACAAATGATTTAATTATAGTGGTGAAGGCTTTGTGCAGAACCAACCACACTTTTTGAAGGACTGAATACAGAGACCTGGTGCACTACATGCCACAAGGTCCCCAAACAACCCCCGTCCCAGGTTTTGAATTCAGAATTGTCCTTCTCAGACAAGTTGCCATCCAAAGCTATCCTGCTATTTACCCATGGCTGGAGGGAGAAGAAGAGGATTAATATCTTTCCCAAGGGTATTAGCATGTAAGTGAA